>CM043703.1:12310879-12615879 GCA_023935145.1 Bretschneidera sinensis
AATTTGATGGTATTTTCAAATATATACATTTCAAATTACGGATATTTCAAAAAATTATATAATTATAAATATAAATCACAATAAAACAATAACTATTCAAATATATAAGTTAATCTTATCAAAACTTTTGTTTTAAAATTAATTATAAATCATTTTTTGATATAAATCCAAATTGAGATTGTATTTTACAGTCAAATTACATACATTTTATAAATATCATAATAAAACAATCATCATTCAGACATTAAATGATAAAGATATTGTATCGCTTACACCACTCAATTGAAGAGAAAGAATAAAAATTCTCAAATTACCCTTTAAATTATTTTAAAAATTGTAAAAGAATCAACATTGTAATACTTCAACCGAAACGATCGAAATGACTAAAAAAATTTTAAACACACCGAAATACAAAGTGAAATGAAATATATGGACGTTTTGTTTTGTTCTATCTTTAAAACCGAATAGTTGTGAAAATGGAATTTACAAATATGATTTTCACTATTTTTTTATCAACATTAAAAAAAAATTTTGACTTACCACAATCTGACTCGACTTAAACGCCATTACATAAGGTTTTGGCAACGAGCAAAAAAAGAATCTAACTCGACTTCTCCCGTTGCGAAAAAATCAGTTATTATCTTAAAATGTCATCATTAATCAATCAACATAATAATGTATGATAACGTCGTAAATCGTCGTGAAAGGCTGTTTCGTAACGACAACGATCCACCTATGAGAAACATCCTTTCGCAATGGTGTGATTTCATTATCTTTTACTTGCTTAATTAATTATACCGAAAATTCTCAAAATATATTAATTAGATAAAGAAACAACATTCATCTCTTATGCAATCCAAAATACATAATATAAAATTTGAGTATTGTAAACTATTGATGCCAAATATGTGCGTTACTGAGCAGGAGGTCGGGCTACGGAGGTACCTGCACAGGGAAAGAGAGAGTAGCTATGGGGTCGACGGAGGGGATGCCTCCAAGGATGCTCCGATGCTTAAGTTAGGGTAAGCTCAAGTGTATCTTTTTAAAGCTAAAAACGAATCTCCCCTTTTGACTGCTTACCAAGTCCTTTTTATAGAGTTTCGGAGGCGGTAGTGGGCCTAAGGCGGCTGCGATACGATACCCCAACTGGGTTGGGTAATGATGCCTATGAGGCCCAGCTAGGTGGCTGAGAGCCGTTCACTAGGGCTTTTGCCTTGCTGGCTTAATCAGAGGCCGTCTATGCGTTAAGACGGTTTTTGCGACCTGATGTCCCAACTTGGTTGGGTAATGATGGTCTGGAGGGCGGTGGTGACGTGGAGGCCCAGATGAAGGCAATGATGCCCTGAAGGGCAGTCATGACCTGGAGGCCCAATTGTCTGAGCCTGGGTCATCCCCGTGTCTCCTTGGAGTCTGGGGTCACGATGATCCATGTGTCGTCTTCTTATTGGAAAGTCATATTTTGGCAGTATCAGAGGCCCCTCACTTCCTTAAGTGCGGCACTGTGGTTAAGGAAGTAGCATAACTGGGTTGGCGTTAGGTCCTCTGTGGAAACATGATGTCGGGTCGAAGATGTGCTCTAAGGCGAAAGAGAATGGGCCGAGGACTTGTGGAACGACTCATCTCTTCGGCCAAGAACAGCATGGGTCCGAGGACAAGTGGAGCAATCCCTCTCCTTGGACTTTGAAGATAATGGGCCAAGGACATGTGGAGCAATCCATCTCCTCGGTCGAGAACACCATGGGTCCGAGGACAAGTGGAGCAATCCATCTCCTCGGACCTTGAAGAAAGTGGGCCGAGGACTTGTGGAGCAATCCATCTCCTCGGCCAAGAACACCATGGGTCCGAGGACAAGTGGAGCAATCCATCTCCTCGGACCTTGAAGAGAGTGGGCTGAGGACTTGTGGAGAAATCCATCTCCTCGGACCTTGAAGAGAGTGGGTCGAGGACTTGTGGAGCAATCCATCTCCTCGGCCAAGAATACCAGGGGTCCGAGGACAAGTGGAGCAATCCATCTCCTCGGACCTTGAAGAGAGTGAGCCGAGGACTTGTGGAGTAATCCATCTCCTCGGCCAAGAATACCAGGGGTCTAAGGACAAGTGGAGCAATTCATCTCCTCGGACCTTGAAGAGAGTGGGCCGAGGACTTGTGGAGCAATCCATCTCCTCGGCCAAGAATACCAGGGGTCTGAGGACAAGTGGAGCAATCCATCTCCTCGGACCTTAAAGAGAGTGGGCCGAGGACTTATGGAGCAATCCATCTCCTCGGACAAGAACACCACGGGTCCGAGGACAAGTAGAGCAATCCATCTCCTCGGACCTTGAAGAGAGTGGGCCGAGGACTTGTGGAGCAATCCATCTCCTCGGACATTGAAGATAATGGGCCGAGGACTTGTGGAGCAATCCATCTCCTCGGACTATGAAGATAATGGGCCGAGGACTAGTGGAGCAATCCATCTCCTCAGACCTGGAAAATAATGGGCCGAGGACTTGTGGAGCAATCCATCTCCTTGGCCAAGAACACTATAGGTCTGAGGACTAGTGGAGCAATCCATCTCCTCGGACCTGGAAGAGAGTGGGCCGAGGACTTGTGGAGCAATCCATCTCCTCGGCCAAGAATACCAGGGGTCTGAGGACAAGTGGAGCAATCCATCTCTTCAGACCTTGAAGAGAGTGGGCAGAGGACTTGTGGAGCAATCCATCTCCTCGGCCAAGAATACCAGGGGTCCGAGGACAAGTGGAGCAATCCATCTCCTCGGACCTTGAAGAGAATGGGCCGAGGACTTGTGGAGTAATCCATCTCTTCAGCCAAGAACACCATGGGTCCGAGGACAAGTGGAGCAATCCATCTCCTCGGACCTTGAAGATAATGGGCCGAGGACTTGTGGAGCAATCCATCTCCTCGGCCAAGAACACCATGGGTCCGAGGACTAGTGGAGCAATCCATCTCCTCGGACCTGGAAGAGAGTGGGCCGAGGACTTGTGGAGCAATCTATCTCCTCGGCCAAGAATACCAGGGGTCTGAGGATAAGTAGAGCAATCAATCTCCTTGGACCTTGAAGAGAGTGGGCCGAGGACTTGTGGAGAAATCCATCTCCTCAGCCAAGAATACTAAGGGTCCGAGGACAAGTGGAGCAATTCATCTCCTCGGACCTTGAAGAGAGTGGGCCGAGGACTTGTGGAGCAATTCATCTCCTCGGCCAAGAACACCATGGGTCCGAGGACTAGTGGAGCAATCCATCTCCTCGGCCAAGAATACCAGGGGTCTGAGGACAAGTGGAGCAATCCATCTCCTCGGACCTTGAAGATAGTGGGCCGAGGACTTGTGGAGCAATCCATCTCCTCGGCCAAGAACACCGTGGGTCCGAGGACAAGTGGAGCAATCCATCTCCTCGGACCTTGAAGAGAGTGGGTCGAGGACTTGTGGAGCAATCCATCTCCTCGGCCAAAAACACCATGGGTCCGAGGACAAGTGGAGCAATCCATCTCCTCGGACCTTGAAGAGAATGGGTCGAGGACTTGTAGAGCAATCCATCTCTTCAGACTTTGAAGATAATGGGCCGAGGACTTGTGGAGCAATCCATCTCATCGGACTTGGAAGATAATGGGCCGAGGACTTGTGGAGCAATCCATCTCCTTGGACTTTGAAGATAATGGGCCGAGGACTTGTGCAGCAATTCATCTCCTCGGACTTGGAAGATAATGGGCCGAGGACTTGTGGAGCAATCAATCTCCTCGGACTTTGAAGATAATGGGCCGAGGACTTGTGGAGCAATCTATCTCCTCGGACTTTGAAGATAATGGGCCGAGGACTTGTGAAGCTACGGGAAAGTGTTTCTTGTCTAAGACAGCGGCTGGAGTAACACGTGGCCTTGCCTGCGTAAATAACGGGTCATGTTACCTTGGAATTTTAAACAGCTGTTTTAGGGAAAATGACGGCCACCTCGTGGGACGTAACGCCCCTTGGGATAGCGTGTCGGTCGCTTTGGGACTCTAAAGAGTCTCCTTGGTTCCTGCGTTTGCATTAAATGGTCCTCGCTGGCCGTGATCCTTTCCCTATATAAGGGGCTTTGGCTTCCCCTTCTTCCTTACTCATTTCATAATCTCCTTTTGTTTTCAGAGAGTAGTTTTTGTGAGAGCCCTCGGCCTCATCCCAATTGTGCTTGAGAGTACTCGTCCTCGTCCCTATTATGTTTGAGAGTCCTCGTCCTCGTCCCTTCAAAGAGATTTTTCCTTTTTCGTAGGTCTGTCGTGTCTCAATGCTGCGGGGAGTTTTTTGGTGCTGGGGTTCATTGGGTGACCGTGGCATTTGCGAGATCTTGGAGAGGAGCGCGCTCTTGGACATATACTGAACGTTTAGGAGGAATTCATGAGGAGTTCAAGTCCGAATCCTTCGGACTTTGGTGAGTTCGTGTTCTCTTTAATATTTAAATCATGTCTTCTTCGTTTGATACATACCGCGATAGGCCTAGTAGTAGTAACGGTAGGAGTAGTGTAGATGATACGAGCGGCAGCAGCTCCGAAGAAGTAGAGGTGTCCTCGTCTTCTTCTGGGGGGAATGCCCCCATAACGGGCATGCCAAGGGCAGACCCCATGGCACTAGTGCCCTACGTTCCTTTGGAGGTGGGGAGGGAGTATCAGGAAGAGTCCTCGTCTAGTGAGGACACACTTAGGGCGTTGACCGATATTAGGGAGACCTCGGCTGGAGAGGAGAGAGAGGAGTGGAACTATACAGCCAACGAGATCCCTAGTTAACTGAGGGAGGAGGATTTGGAGGTGATTAGGAAGACATACCGCATTCCGGGAGAGTATGGTCTTCGGTTGGCCAAGGTGGGAGAGAGGGCCTGTGATGTCCTCCCGGCCCGAGCCCCGTTCGAGCTCTGCGTGTACGAGCATCACATGCAGGCCGGACTCTGGTTTCCCCTTCACCCCTACTTTTGTACGATTCTTAAGTACTTTGATATAGCGTTGTGTCAGCTGGTGCCTAATTCGGTACGGCTGATCATGACCTTTATCTGCGTTTGCTTAGAAGTAGGCCGACCAATGACGATGGATATTTTTAAGGCCCACTTCTTGATCAGCCGGCATGGTCAGATAGGGTGGGTGGTCTTCAGTACTCGGCCGAGGAGGAGGTTGTTGAAGAAGACCCCTTCATCTATCAAAAGGTGGAAGAAGAATTTCTTTTTCATCCAATCTGGCGAGGACTTCAGCTTACCTCGTGCGTGGAGTATGGACCGCACCGGGAAATGCAAAAATGAGGGCCTTCTTCCGTATGAGCAAGACACGGTGAACGCCATGGTGGCCTCGCCTTTGGACGTCGGGGTCCTATATGATAATGAAGAACTGGCCCGACAAGGTCTTTGTTCTTCGTGCCCCGAGCCTTGGCTTGAGAGCGGTAAAGGCTTTGGTTTACCTTTTACTTTCTTTATTTTTATTTGCATCGTTATCCTGCGATTTGTACTTACGCTATTTCCTTCATTTGTTTGTGTGTTTTGATCAGAGATGGAGGCGGCTGCCCGTTCCAGAGAGCATGCCAAGAAGTTGGCATTGGAGCAGAGGAGGTCGGCTCGATCCGAGACGCAAACGGCCTCGACTTCGCGGCCTAAGAAAAGGCCCCGAGCTCTATCTCTGACTCCGATCGACTTGGGGACTCCTCCAAGGCCACCGACCCAGTCAGAGACACCTCGGTCTGCAGTGCCCTGACGCTGATCCCTGTGACTACGGGGACTTCCACTATCCCGGGCCCTAGCCAAGGGGCGGCTTCGGAGGCCTCGATCTTCATGCCCAACTAGGCCATCAGGACAGATGACTCTGTCTTCGCACATCCTCGGGTGGCGAAGGAACATCTGTTTAAGGGCACCCCTTCTCGCGACATTGCTGAGTTGGGTCGAAAGACCACGGATTCTCTTTATGCGTCGACCGAGGCTTTGGCTTCTCAGGTTAGATTCTGTTTTTACTTTACTTTACGTTGTTTTCACCGAATTTGTTTCACGCATGGCTTCTGGCCTCATATGGGTGTTCTGGTGGGCGCGGCTACACGTTGCTACATGGAGACAGCAGAGCTCCTAGGGCGTACCCAGGGCCAGCTGGAGGAGAGGACAGAGGCCGTTAGCCGGCTGCAGGCTTCGTTGGAGTCTGTTGTCCTGGCTAAAGCCGAAGCTGAAGCCATTGCTCGGGCAGTTGCAGAGGAGGTCGAGGCTCGCCTTAGTGCCGCAGCCGAGGAGGCCGAGGCTCGTCCTCGCGCCACTGCAGAGGAGGCTGAGGCTAGTACCCGGGCGGCCGTGGAGGAAGCCTTAGCGTCTTTCCAGAGTTCAGAGGCCTATCGTCTGGCCGTCGTTTCCGAGGGTGGCCAGCAGTACCTTACGGGGTTTATGGAGGCCAAGGGGAAGGCTGAGGCCATGTACCCAGAGCTCGATTTCTCCGCGTTGGACCTACTGGGGCCCGAGGATGAGGAGCTGCTGGCTTCTGATAAGGAGCATGCTGATGGACAGGATCGTGACGGGCGATCAGGCACAGGGTCTCCTGCCCTTGGAGATCAGTAGGGCTCAGGTTTAGGGTAATCTGTCGTAGCCTTTTTTTGTTTTGGCCCGGCTAGTGTCTTGTTTTGTATTTTGAGGCCTTTAGTGCCCTACTTTGCCTTAGTTTAGGCTTTTTATTTTAGTCGGCAGAAAGACAGATGTAAGTAAAGTCTTTTATTTATAAAACAAGACTGTTTACATATGCGCAACACTTTTTATTGATAAAAACGTCGAAGATGTTCTGCATTCCAAGTACGAGGAATGGCCTTTCCGTTCAATTCTTCGAGTTCAAAAGTGCCGGGATGGCATACCTTTTTGATTCGATATGGCCCTTCCCAATTAGGGACTAGTTTGCCTAATTCTCGGGGCCTAGATACTTCGCTCTTTCGTAAGACGAGATCATGGAGACAGAAGTGTCTTACTTTGACTCTTGAATTGAAGTACCTGGTAGCTCGCTGCTGATAAACGGCAAGTCGGATTTGGGCTTTATCCCGGGCTTCATCGAGAAGATCGGTGTTTGTACGAAGGGCTTCCTCATTGCTTCATTCCTCGAAGTTCTGTACTCACAAGGAAGGTACTCCTATTTCCAGGGGTATTACTGCCTCAGACCCATAAGTCATGAAAAAAAGGGTTTCCCCGGTGGGTGCTCGAGTTGTGGTTCGATATGCCCAAAGTATGTTGGGTAAATGGTTTGTCCACTGCTTATCTGCTTCATCTATTCGCCTTTTAATGCCTTACAAGATCGTTCGGTTGGTAACTTCGGCTTGTCCATTTGCTTGTGGGTATCCAACCGAGGAGAAACGATGGTCAATGTGTAATTTATCGCAAAATGTTTTGAACCGAACACTGTCAAACTGTTTGCCGTTGTCTGTCACTAACACTTGTGGTACTCTAAACCGACATACAATTGATTTCCACACGAAGGCTCGGGCTTGAAAATCAGTGATGCTGGCTAAGGGCTCAGCTTCCACCCATTTTGTAAAATAATCTATTGCAACTATGAGGTATTTTCGCTGGCCGGTTGCTCCGGGAAAGGGTCCGAGAAGGTCCATTCCCCACATAGCGAAAGGAAGTGGACTGACTATTGGTGTCAAAAAGTTTGCTGGTCGATGTGGCACAGTGGCATACCGTTGACAGCTTTGACATTTGGTCACCAGCTCCATGGCTGCTTCCCTCATCTTTGGCCAATAGTATCCTTGACGAAGGATCTTGAATGCCAAGGCATGTCCCCCGAGGTGATTTCCACGTATACCTTCGTGGACTTCTCGGAGGACGTAATTAGCTTCGGTTGGGTCAAGACATTTCAAGAAAGGCATTGTCAGCCCTCATTTATACAGGTGATCATCCAGAATTGCGTAACGGGCGGCTCGAGACACAATCTTTCGAGCTTCGCCTTTGTTATCGGGAAGAAGACCGTCACGCAGATATTCCAGGATAGGACTCATCCATGTTCTCTCACTAATCACGGGTAAGACCATTATTTAATCGATACTAGGTACGGCTAGGGTTTCGAGGTAGACTGCTAGCCTTGACTAGAGCTGGCAAGATGAAGCAAGCCGGGCTAATGAGTCGGCCTTCGTATTTTCCGCCCTCCAAATCTGGTTCAGAGAAAATACTTCAAACTGCCCAGCTAATATCTTTGCTACTGTTAGGTAGCGAGCGATTTTTTGTCCCCGGGCCTCGAATTCGCCGTTCACCTGGTTCACCACTAGTTGGGAATCGCTATATACATGTAAATTTTGTACAGATATTACCTTGGCTAATTTCATGCCCGCGAATAGAGCTTCATACTCGGCTTCGTTGTTGGACGCTGGAAACTTAAACCTCAAGGCGTACTCAATGGTGAAGTTGTCAGGACCGCTGAGAATGAGCTCGGCTCCACTTCCAGAGTCAGTGGAGGATCCGTCAGCATAAAGGGCCCAACGTAAAAACGGGCTCGATTGACCAACATCCTACGGAGATTCTTCTTCTGTTAATAGCAAAGTAGTTTCCATGACAAAATCGGTTAGGGCTTGCGCTTTGATAGCTGTCCGAGGCCGATAACGGATGTCGAACTCGCCCAACTCTATTGACCATTTGACCATTCTACCGGAAACGTTTGGCTTGTGGAGTATTTGTCGAAGAGGCTGGTTGGTGAGGAGTGTGATGGTATGGGCTTGAAAATAGGGTCGAAACTTCCGGGCCGAAATCAACAGAGCATACGCCATCTTTTCCGCAGGAAGATATCTTGTTTCGGCATCGTGAAGTACCTTGCTGACATAATACACCGGCTTCTGTGCGCTTTCTTTTTCTCGTATTAAGACGGAGGCCACTACTTCGGGCCCGACCGAAAGATACAAGAAAAGTTCTTCGCCGACTACTGGTTTGGTAAGTACGGGAGGTGTCCCCAAATATATTTTCAGCACCCTGAATGCTTCTTGACAAGCTTCATTCCACATGAAGTTTCGGGTCCGACGAATGGCTTTAAAAAAGGGGAGGCACTTCTCGGCAGATTTTGACATGAATCAGTTGAGGGCCGCTATTCTTCCAGTAAGCCTGCTAGACCTCCCTCACGGTTCGAGGTGGACTCATGTTAAGAATAGCATCGATCTTCTCTGGATTGGATTCTATACCTCTGTGGGTGACTAGAAAGCCGAGGAATTTCCCCCTAGTGACTCTGAAGGCACATTTGGTGGGATTCAACTTCATGTGATGATGGCGGAGGATATCAAAAGCTTTTGGAGATCGGCCTCGTGGTTTTGTGCTTCGATGCTTTTGACCAGCATGTCATCTACATATACTTTCATATTCCGACCAATCTGCTCTTTGAATATCTTGTTTACTAACCTCTGGTAAGTGGCCCCAGCATTTTTCAAACCGAATGGCATGACCCTATAACAATAGAGGCCTTGTTCTGTGATGAACGCCATCTTCTCTTGGTCAGGCAGATGCATGAGGATTTGGTTGTACCCGGAGTAGGCATCCATGAATGTTAACAGCTCATGACCGGATGTTGCGTCAACGAGTTAATCAATCCGGGGCAAAAAAAAATTGTCTTTCGGACAGGCTTTATTGAGATCAGAAAAGTCTATACATATTCGTCATTTGCTGTTTGCCTTTTTTACCATTACAACATTGGATACCCAGTCTGGATAGCTCACCTCTCGAATGAAGTTAGCCGAACGTAATTTGTCAACTTCTGTCTGAACAACTGCCTATCGCTCATGAGCAAATGATTTTTTTTTCTGGATGACCGGTTTGTGCGTCGGATCCACACTCAAGCGATGTACGATGACATCCGGGCTGATTCCTAGCATATCTGAAGCGATCCAGGCGAATAGGTCTTGATTTGCCCGTAGAAGGGCTAACAGAGATTCCTGGAATGTGTTGGACAGGTTGGAACCAATTTGAACAGTTCTGGTGCTGTCTTCGCCGAGGGGGATCGTGAGTACATCTTCTCCGGGCCTACCTCGTAGGTTGCTCGCTTCATCCCTAAGGTCATCCAGTTCAAGTGGTAGGGCTTCCGTCTTCTTACCCTTTATTGCACTGAGATAACAGGATCTAGCGATTTGTTGATCTCTTTTGATTTCGCCTACTCCGTCTTCTGTGGGGAATTTGATTTTGAGGTGATGGGTAGAGACAACCGCTCGGAGTTTATTTAGTATGGGTCATCCAAGTAGCATATTGTAGGATGAGGGTTGACGAACAATTAACAAAGTGGAGTGTACGGTCGTTGTTTGGGGTGTTGTCCCCGCAATTACCAGGAGAGTTATGCTGCCTTCTGTAAAGACCGATCCCCCTGAGAAGCCATAGAGTGGGGTGGAGACCAGCTCTAGATGTGTATCGCCCAGTTGCATTTGTTGAAAGGCATCATAAAAGAGGATGTCAGCTGAGCTCCTATTGTCGATCAGGACTCGTCTTATCTCATGATTAGCCACGAGGAGTGAAATTACAACAGCATCGTCGTGTGGAATCTGCACTCCTACTAAGTCTTCGTCTGAAAAAGAAATGATCTCTCTGGTCTTAGGTCGTTTATGAGGTCCAGCGACAGAGGTTATTGACCTGGCGTAAGACCTACTGCGAGCATGCGACCCCCCACCAGCAGCGAGTCCTCCGTAAATGGTCTTGATAATCTTTGCCACGGAGACCTCCGGTTTTTTTTGGCTAGGCTCCCTATAACTTGGCCCTGGGCTCTTCCGAACTGCCCTTGTAGGTCTGTTTCGCTCAAGAGGGCGTTCAGGGCTTCTACGTGATCGTTCATCAAATTTCTCCTGTCGTGGCCCGACGTATTCTTTTAGGTGCCCCCGATTGATGAAGGCCTCGATCTAGTTTTTTAAGGCCTTACATTCTTCCGTGTCATGGCTAAAGTTTCTGTGGAATCTACACCAAGTATTTCGATATGGGTTGAGGTTCGGCGGCCTTGGGGGTCATTGCAAGAGGTCCCTGTCATGAATCTGCATTAGAATGTTGGTCCTGGAGGCATTCAGTGGTGAGTAGCTGTGGATTTGCCCCGGAGTTCTGGCTCTGGTTCCGAAGGCTGTAAGATTCCGGGATCTATCCTCAAAAGGCCTGAGGGTTTTGGGTTTCTCATCGCGAAACGACCGCTTAGTGGGCTCGCGGCAGGGACTAGTGGGGTCTTTCTTCCTCCTTTCCATGTCTCTTTCGGTTCTCTTCGGAATGCCTGATCATCTTCTGCCAGCATGTATTTTTCGGCTCACGCCAAGACTTCATTCATATCCATAGGCGGACGTCTGATGAGTTTTGAACTGAAGAATCCGGATCTTAATCCATTTTTGAATGCCAGGAGCTGAACACTGGGATCAAGGTCTGGGATCTCCCAAGCTGCAGTGTTGAATCTGGAAATATAGGCGTGAAGCTTCTCTCCTTTTGACTAGACAATATTAAACAGAGACTCCGAAGTTTTCTTGGGTCCTTTGCTGCTGATGAAATGTGAGGCGAAAGCATAGCTTAGGTCTTTGAAGGTGCAGATACCTCCTGGTTTCAAGCGGGAATACCACGTCCCAACCGTTTTCTCAAGAGTCAATGGGAATGCCCTGCACATTACAGGGTCCGAATGTCTATGGAGGGTCATTATGGTTCGGTAGTGCTGGAGATGATCCAGGGGATCAGTGGATCCATCGTAAGGTTTGATTTGTGGCATCCAAAAATTTGGTGGGAGGGGGGCGTCAAGGACTTCTTGTGTGAAAGGTGGGTCCTGTACATCGAGATCATCGCTAATACTGTGGCCGCATTCTTTAAATGCCTCATTGATTCGTCCCTCTATGTCCTCGATCCGTTTGCCAAACCCTTCGCTGTTCTTGGACACGGGATTTTCTCCGAACTTGGCTGGGGGAGGTGAGTGGGTCGCCGAACAGACATCCGCCGGTGGGCAGCGGTCGGTGGAACTGTTGTGACCTGGTTCCTGCGACGGGAGTGGTACAGTATGCTGAGGTCTCCTGCGAACTTCGGCAGCCAGATCGGCTACTAGATGTGCGAGCTTTGTGAATTGCACCTGGAGCGTGCCTTCATTCGGGTGAACCTCGGGTTCGGCTGAGGAACTTGCTCCGGACCGTTGTCCCGACCATAGCACGCGAGGGCCTAGATCTCTAGCGGGTGTTTTTGGGGGCATGATAGCAGATGAGTTCTTTAGACTTCTTCGCTGTTACTGTCAGCGAGAGATGTGGTTTCCCACGGACGGCGCCAATCTGTTGATGCCAAATATGTGCGTTGCTGAGCAGGAGGTCGGGCTACGGAGGTACCTGCACATGGAAAGGGAGAGTAGCTATGGGGTCGATGGAGGGGATGCCTCCGAGGATGCTCCGATGCTTAAGTTAGGGTAAGCTCAAGTGTATCTTTTTAAAGCTGAAAACGAATCTCCTCTTTTGACTGCTTACCAAGTCCTTTTTATAGAGTTTCGGAGGCGGTAGTGGGCCTAGGGCGGCTGCGATACGATACCCCAACTGGGTCGGGTAATGATGCCTATGAGGCCCAGCTAGGTGGTTGAGAGCCGTTCACTAGGGCTTTTACCTTGCTGGCTTAATCAGAGGCCGTCTATGCGTTAAGACGGTTTTTGCGACCTGATGTCCCAACTTGGTTGGGTAATGATGGTCTGGAGGGCGGTGGTGACGTGGAGGCCCAGCTGGAAGCAATGATGCCCTGAAGGGCGGTCATGACCTGGAGGTAATAATGGCCTGGAGGGCGGTGGTGACGTAGAGGCCCAGCTGGAGGCAATGATGCCCTGAAGAGCGGTCATGACCTGGAGGCCCAACTGTCTGAGCCTGGGTCATCCGCGTGTCTCCTTGCAGTTTGGGGTCACGATGATCCATGTGTCGTCTTCGTATTGGAAAGTCGTATTTTGGCAGTATCATAAACCAACTAATTATAAACCGTCTTTAATTATATTGTTGCTTTACTTTAAAACCATTTTAAAAGCATAATTCAAAATTACTATTAAGTCAAAAAGTACTTTAAAAAATATTTTTTTATTTATGGGCTAAATTTGTTAACTTGTTAGTTTCGATGTATTTATTTGATATATACGCATAAGAGGAAATTTAGTTGCATGTGAGTGTATGTACGTAAAATCAATATACGTATAATATAAATGGATGGTCAGATTTTCACTGTCCGTGAAATAAATACGAGTAAACACCCGTAAAATTCATGTGTATTACACAAATGAGTATGATCCAACAATTATGTCTGTCATGAATGTAAGTAAATCGCCTCAATTACTGCCAACATGTGTTCATCGTTGTAAACAAAAAAAAAATCCTTGAAAGTGTTTTATAAAAAATAATCTAAGCCTTAAATATATTTTTAAGAAACTGAATTTATGTCGTAAGAACTATTTTCACTATTGTTTTATCATACACTAAAGAGTTTTGAATCCCATTATTATTTTATTAAAAATTGTTTTATAAATTATAAACTGAAACTATTAGTAAGCTAAATGCTACGTTAGAAGCTAAAAAAATTATAGGCAGGATAAATTTGCTGATGCATTAATTTCGACACATTTATTTGATAAATATGAATAAAAAGAAGTTCAATTGCGCATGAGTAAATGTGCATGAAATTAATACATGTATTATACAAACTGATGGTCAGATTTTCACGGTCGGTGTAATACATGCGTATGAGTAAACACGTGTGAAATCCATATGTATCTTACACAAACGGATATAGTCATGTCAGTCACAATATTATAAATATAAAAGCATGATATTATTGCTAACATGTGTTGTTTGATTTGCAGAGTACCATGCGTAAGTAGCGGTGGGCTACGATTCTCATTCCAAGGAAATGGGTACTGGTTGCTGGTGTATGTTATGAATGTAGGTGGAGGAGGTGATATTGCAAACATGTGGGTTAAAGGAAGCAAAACCGGTTGGATAAGCATGAGCCATAACTGGGGTGCATCGTATCAAGCATTTGCAACGCTAGGAGGCCGATCTCTCTCTTTCAAGCTCACTTCATACACAACCAAAGAGACTGTCATAGCTTGGAATGTTGTTCCCTCAAACTGGCACGTAGGATTGACTTACAAGACTAATATCAACTTCCATTGATCAGCATTCAACAATAATTCTTAGTTTTCCATCTTTTCTTTTGTATTTTAATTTTCCAAGCCTTGAGGCCTACGTATATTGCCCTCTTATTCCTTTTTTTTTTTAGAACTTTTCTTGTGTTTATATAAAACGAATTTTCTTTTATTACAAATTAATCAAATGAGATGGGTTTATTGTCAGAGATGGCATCCCTATGCTTTTAAGTTTACGAATCCATTATTTTTTAGGAGTCTTGTTTTTATATCTTTTTAAATTTGCTTGTCATCGTTGCTTAACAGCTCCATGCAAATTTATTGGACGAGATATTTTTATCCATATTAACAAAGATATACCAAATTATGTCACCTTATCTTCGAATGCTTAAATCTTTTTGCAATCTTCAACAAAACAAAAGAAAATTCATAAACAACACAAATGTTTCGATGTCTAATAAATCACATCTCAAAGGGATAAAAGAAAAATAAATAGAGCATTGATATTAATTAATTAAAAAAATATATATCAACAGATATTCTTATGGTTTTTTATTGATCCCATGTGAAATTTGAGCCCAATAAAAGGGGAGAATACAATCGGAATGGGATGCCAAATTGTCAATGGCTAAGCTAGCATGAGACCCACAAAGTTGTTGGAAATGGGGACATGTCATCAACACAAAATAGAGCATTTGAACCCCCAAAGATGAGCTATTGCCTTCATTTCGTTCCCTAAGCACGCCAAGTGCCCTTTTCATTTCCTTTTGATGTCAATAGTCATCATCAACCCGTGCTCTAAATCATTTCACTCAGCCTTCCCCTATGGCCCTAATCCCCTTTCCTCCTCAAAGTTTCTCTCTCGGATAAACAAACTCATCTATTTGCTTTTGTACAAACTTCATGCTCTTGCTACAGTTTATGGACCTTATTATGGACTATTATCTGGTTTTATCTTATAAAACTCCAAATTAATCAGCAATGAGAAATGTGGGCAAATAGCAATCTGTTACTGGATTAAATAAAACATTAGACACTGCAGATAGTATGCACTATGCAGTATACTACTTTACACTGTCGTCTACTGCTGCAGGGTAAATGAAAGCTGTTCTCTAATATTTAGCTTAGCCAACTCGGCTAGAGCAACTTTCTACCAAAAAATATGAAGGCCTCCAAACGTATAATCTCTCCTGAACTCAATATAAAGGAGAATCAAAACAAGAACTTTCTTTTCCCTTTTCACTTCCTTGCTCTTTAATCCAAAGCTTCTTCTCTTCTCTGATCTATAAATCTTCAGAAAACAGTACAGACTTTCTCTTTGCGACCTTATTCCTGTCAAATCTACCAAAAAACTGATCTAGACTCCGTTTTTCAAAGAAATCAAGCTCTTGTTTTTGATACACCATCACAAGAAAATTAGAGGAAAAAAAACACACTACTACAGTTGTAACCTAACTTCTTTTCAAGCCAAACTAAGCTCAGTTCTTCACATGGGTTCTTTCTTCTATCTCACATTGATTATTCTTTCATGGGAATTATTGGCATCATTCAAAACTGAAGCTCAAGAGATCAAATCAGCTCGACTTCTCGATCTTCTCATCAGAGACTACACATTCAAGTCCTTTGACAAACAATTCATTAAAACAGGAATTATGCACACCGTGAATTTACCAGCAAACTTCTCCGGCATCAAAGTCGACACAGTGAGGTTTAGATGCGGCAGTCTCAGCAGATATGGGGCTCAGGTTAAGGAATTCCATCTGGGTATTGGTGTAATTGTGCAGCCTTGTGCAGAGAGAGTCATGGTAGTTAGACAAAACTTGGGGTATAATTGGTCTTCTATTTACTATGCTAATTATAATTTATCTGGTTACCAACTTGTTTCACCTGTATTAGGTCTCTTGGCTTATAATTCTGGTGGTAGTGATGTTAACTTCAGCAGCCCTTTTGAGATTGGAATTCTCGCCAGCGAAAAACCAATCACAATTGATTTTAGCAATTCAACAAAGGTAGCTAACAAGTCGGGGATTAGGCCAATGTGCGCTAGTTTTGAAAATAATGGAAAAATAACTTTGAAAAACCAGGTATCCCCTTATGTTTGTGTTGCAACAAGGAATGGTCATTTTGGGTTGATCATTGAGTCGCCAGAGTCACCACCACCAATGCCAGTGGCGGAGAGGAGGAAGATTAGCAGATGGAAAATGGCGATAGGGATCTCAATTGGATCTGCAATTGGTGCTTCTCTTTTGGGTCTGCTTTTGGTGGCAATGTTTGTTAAAGGGAAGAAGAAGGCAAGAATGGAAGAGTTAGAGAGAAGAGCATATGAAGAGGAAGCTTTGCAGGTTTCAATGGTGGGGCATATTAGGGCTCCAACATCATCCGGTACAAGAACAATGCCTACAATTAAGCATGGGTATTCACCTTATCCTTCTTGATCAGTTGTTCATTTTTTTGAAACGTTTCATTATTCTTTTTGGAAGATTAGTGAAAGAAAATGATTTTACTTTTGAGATAGAAATGGAATTCAACCAAATATTCATTGGTTCCATAGCCTGCTACAACAGGGGCAACTCTGTTTTCTGAGCTCTAACTAGTTTACAAATTTTGCTTGAAATTTGAGCTTGTAAAGGGCTTATATCTTCCCCTTCAGTGATCAAATCAGTAATCAGTGTGAACTTCAAAGATTTAGAAAGAAGATGACTGAAAGTTTTGCCCAGAAGGAAAGTCAAACAACATAGCAAGTGTTTGACAAATACTGTAACATCAGTATGATTTTGTTGTAGAGAATGTTTTAGGACCATCAATGACCAACTTTTTTGCAGTCACACTTTCACAGAAAGAATTTCTTCTGTAGATTTCTTTTATCATCTGTGGGTCAGAGGCAATTATACACCAAAGATGCTTCAGTTCAGGCTCAATTGATCAGGGCTAAAAGAGTTGTTGACGATGGGGCTTTAATTAATATATTAATGAACCACAATGAATAGGCTAACCGTAAACTAATGATTTTTAAATTTGTAGCAGCTTAATAGCTTCAATTAATAAAAGATAACAATTAACCTGCAATTAGACCGATCATGGTGAATCATTAACATTCCACTTAATGCTTAATTGCCCAAGCCTAGGTTTGTCAATTGATTATATTTTTATCCGAATTCGATCTATACAGTCGAATATGAATATAGATTTTGATTCATTAATTCGATTTTAATCCAAATCTGTTAATCAATTTAACAAACAAATCAAATTTGAATTTACTTTGATTATATAATATATATTATTTTTTGTATTATATATATATATATATATATATAAAATATACAAATGCATATGTATTATAAGTTAATACTACTTTTCAAGTATATTAAATGACCTATCACTTATCTAAATTATACGTATTGATAAAAAAAATAATTAATAGAGGTGTAGTTTTTTTTTAAATATATGAATATATAATTTGTAAATCTTATAATATAATAATTTTAAAATATCCGTTAAGTAATCCGAATTCTAATAGATTCGAACATAAATTAAGTTTTAAAATATCTGATAAATAATCTGATATAATATATTTTTAATAAATGAATTTAAATGTACTTTATCCAAACCGAACCGATCCGCTTACAAGCCTAGACATAACTAAGAAATTGCCAAGACAGCAAAGGTGGTGAGCTAATTAAATAGAAGATACAGCTGAATTTCAAACTTCAATATATATTGCCTTAAAATTTTGCAATAATTAGTTTCAATTGCACTCAAATTTAGCAGAGGATAAGATAAAATGGTTTTTATAAATCAGTCAGATATAAATAATTAAATATTATAGTTGAAAAAGAGATAAAAAAAAAAAACATTTAAGCTAATAAAAAGAGCTTATCAGCTTATACAAACAGAAGAACAAAAACAGACATGGAAATCGAGTAATGGAATTTCTAAAACAATTGTCCGATTTAGATATTTAATGCATAACAATTAAGTTAAATAGCAACCAAAATTAATCATCATTCTTCATTGACATTTGGGTCAATCTTGGCCCATTTGCAACCCAGCCCAATTTTCAACTAAAATAAGCAAATCCTTTATCCTTTTGAGACTAAAAATCAGGAATTTAAAAAATAAAAAATTAAATAATGGGACCCAGCTTCCAATCAAACGGTCGACCTTTTGTCCACATGCCACCGCCACAGCATCCCCTATGAATAAATACCA
This sequence comes from Bretschneidera sinensis, assembly GCA_023935145.1. NCBI lineage: Eukaryota > Viridiplantae > Streptophyta > Magnoliopsida > Brassicales > Akaniaceae > Bretschneidera > Bretschneidera sinensis. The sequence goes on from CM043703.1 coordinate 12,329,125, forward strand.
TCCCGTTGGAATCGAGTCGAGTTTTTATTGAGTTATTCGAGTTTGAGTTCAGTTAAAATTCAGCTCGATCGAGTTCGAATTGAATATTAGATTCAAATAGTTTATTGAGCTGAGTTAGAATACCTTAAGATTCAATTCAAAAGGCTTTCGAATAGTTCGAAGAAGTATTATCGAGCTCGAGCTCAAACTAACATTTATTTAATAAAATTATAATTCAGACTCGAGCTCAAACTCGAATGGACAATCTAAAGCTTAGGCTCTAGCTTTGGCTCGAATAAGTTCGTTTATTATCGAACTCGAGCTATCATAAAATTTATCGAGCTCTTGCTCGAGCCTGGTCATTTTAAGTCGAACCAAGCTCGAATACCTTAGTATTTGGACTCGATTTGGCTAGAGTCCACCCCTACATCCCAGGACCCCACTTAATCCCTACTTCTTTTGTGCAGAAAATTTTTACTTGCTTGACATTTACTATATTGAGATTCCACGTTCCCGGTTACTGAGACAATGAGTTGTATTCTCTTAACTCTTCCTGAGATATAATATATATACAATACGCAACATACCAAAAAAAAAAACACTCTACAAAATTTTAAAAATTTCTATGTAAAATAATATAAAATTCTATGGATTTGCTCAAATCATTGCTTTGTTGATGTCTAATAGGCAAAGATATGTTCGTAAGTGGGATTAACATATTCTAAAATATATTTATTTATAATATATTTTTTAAATGAAAACGAAGAGATTAAGAAGGATAAATGTATCGTTTCAAATCTTTTTGTATCGTTTCAAATCTTTTTATTTGTGATAATGGAAGAAAAGTAAATGACAATAATTAGGGGTGAGCATAGAAACCGGTTGACCCGTGGATCTCACCCAAACCGTTACATTGGGTTGGGTTGGATCTTTTTAGAAGTTGGGTTGGGTTAGGTTGAAATTTTTTTGAACCTAATGAGTTGGGTTGGGTTTGGTCATGGGTTCAAAATTTTCAAACCGACCCAAACCGGTAACCCAATCAAATATATAATTATATTTTATATATATTATATTTATTAAATATAAAATTATGTTTAAATAATTATAGTATAATGAATGAGTAAAATTATATGTAGCACAGTCCAAATCCAAACAACCAAACATGGCATAGTTTGTTGTAATTAGATAATAGAATAATGAGTATTTTGGGAAAAAGAAATTACAGTTCACTAAACCTAGCCTCTCTGATTGAAAATTTCAATCTCCTCATTATCTCTTTCTTCATTTCTTTGTGGGGGCTGTGGGGCTATGGTTTTCTCTTAAAAGAAACCCAAGTGACGAATGTGAAGATTGATGAGAGAAAACAGAAAAGGTATGCAGTACTATGCAGTCTTCATTTTCCTTAGAAAGTACTGGCCTGGTTTTTGCATTTTTCTTTTTCCTTTTACACTTTTCATTTTCGAAAACAAACAGTACTAAGTTTGGAACCAATGTTTTAATTGCCCTCAGGCTTTTGTATTTTCAAATCTAATGTTAACTTTCATTTTCTAGAGTTTTATGTCTGTTCTCTTTAATATGGTTAAACATTCTTTAGTTTTGAGAAATGGGGAATTTTGATTATAGCAAAGATATATAGCTTACGCTAAATTAAGACACAATCAATTATGCATCTCCCAGTAACTAATTGGTAGTAATAAGTAAATATCAACTATAAGAAATCCTTGGAAAAAAAACTATAAGAAATCTTTAATCACTTGCCTTTTTGGATTAGAAAGCACATTTAGTTAATAAAATATTTTATTATGAAAAATATATATTTTATTACGAAGATTTTTTGAAAGGTTTACCCTTTTGAAGAAGATTCCCACCGATTATGAATAAGTTAAACTTTACTCATAAATCCTGTGATGAATCTTGATTGTCAATCTTTAAATTGTTTTTTTAACATTAAATTGTCCACATATCACAAAGATAGATGTAAAACATAATAATTAATTAATTAATTTTCCATAAACAAACAAAACACTCCTTAAAATATCATATTGATATAAAAAAAAATTAAATTACTTTTCCTTAGGCTTACAGAAATTCGTTTGATTTTCACCTTCAGTATTGCCTTCTCTTCTGCACTAAAACAATGTACAGTCCATTTAATGGATTTAGCATTGAAAACTGCTGACCTATTTGAGAAAGTAAAGAACACAGAGTTTGTTGTGCTTCTAGTCATCTCGTTTGGTTGGCGAATTTTGGTGTGTTGTATGTTGGAAAGGGTATTTGTTAATGCTTGTTTTCATAACAATATCCAAGATGTTAACAAAAGTATTGAATATTAGTTTATATAAAGTTGATGCACACAACTTTTACTTGAAATATGTATGGATTTGGTTTTGAATTTAGTATAATATTTTTTTTTGTTATGTAATATGCATGATTTAATTTTTTAGTGGAAAAAATATATCAACTCGGTGACCCAAACCGATTAGAATGAGTTGAGTTGAGTTAAGGTTGAATGGGTTCATGGGTTGGGTTGGGTTGGGTTGAGATTTTTTCAACCCGGTATGAATGGGTTGGGTTGAATTTTTATGCTAAACCGACCCATACTCACCCCTAACAAGAATGAATAAAAATGGCATAATTTGAAGCAATAATCTTTTTCTTTTATTTCATCTCGTCACTCGATCCAAATATAATTTATCTCGTCACTCAATCCAAATATAATTTATCTTAAGTTAAGCTTTTTCGTAAGAGTGTTGCAATTTAATTGATTCATTTTTGCTCTCTCCAACCCTTAAATCAAACATTTGCAGCCACTAATTGAAGTCGAAGAGAGTGGAGATCATTGTTTACATTATTAAGCAACTTTATCACCACTTTGTATCTTTTTACTTTACTAAAATTTGATTCCTATTCCACCTTTTTAACTGCCCAAATTTTAGCTTAAAAATGAATGTTCTTACTTCAAAAATCTCTTAAAATCCACAACTTAAAAATCTATTGATTCTCTAATAAAACTATTTCGGCTGGACTTTGATTACGCTGAACTATTTTTATTTAAGCCCAACAATTTTTTATTTTATGTTTTTTTATTGTTTTATTTTTAAACTTTCAAATAAGAAAAACAAATGTAAATGACGGTAAATGGATTAAGCCTTCACTTAAATTTTATTTTTTATCACAAGATCAAGTTTTTGGTGGTATAAAATTAACATTGAAAATAACCCAACAAAAATGTAAGAAAAATTAAAATTAAAAGCATGGTAGTAGGTTAAACCTGCTTTTAAATTCAAAAGTTACCAATATTTAAAATATAAAGCTAAATTATGAATTTAATCCTTGTGTTTTGGAGATAGAATCATTTTATTTACTAAACATTCAATTATTTCAATTAATTATAAACTTTCAAAATCATCCAAATCAAACTATTTTGGTGGAGATTTCGTCAAACCACGTGGATGTCGTGTAGGGCACCATACATACAAGTTAGAGTTTATTACATCATAGGTCCTTAAGGTATTGACTCGTTGCATTTAACTCTCTAAACTATTAATTTGATGTCTAAATTCCTTAAACTATGAATCAATTGTAATCAACTTTATATACCCATCTTTCGACTAATATACTCAACAGAGACAAGAAAAATTACCAATAAAACAATCTCATGTCTCTCGCATGACTTGAATTATTGCAAAGGTTTAATGTGGTGAAGTCGTGTGGTGAGTTAATTTTTACGTTGTGATTAAACATTGTGTTTCTATAAAGATTATTTACCCATATCTTTTGTGATAGCAAATTACCCGTGATAGAACATCTTGTTGCTGTTTCTCTTTGACAAATTGTCTCCGTAATACAATTTTCACTGTGCTTTTATGTTTTGTAATTAGGAGGGCCCTCCGGTGAATAATTTGATTCTTAAAATTTCAACTTTTTTGCCATCCATCATTCACAATCACTTGAATGGTTGCAATTGTAACAAAGAGAGAAAAGAATATTGGCTTTGTCTTGCATTCCTTGTCAAGCTTCAAACTTTTCGATATCTACGACCATAGTTGTTCGATTTCTCTTGCTCACGGAGCTTAAGGACTTGGATTGAAGAAACCCCAAGCTTGTAGACGAAAACCTAGAGCTTCTCTTAACTTCTGCAGTATGCAGAGAGAAGTTTTGACATTATGATCGTTTTTACTAGTTAAAAAAAAAAAAAAAAAATCATGTGAGAGATTTGTGATTATTTAATTTTTCTGTATGGATTGAATATATTGATAAGAAAATGGATATAAAAAATTTATTGCAGTAGATTCAAAATTCAAAAAGTTAATACTTTAAATTAATAGTTTAGGGAGTTAAATCTAACGAGTCAATATTTTAAAAACTTACAATGCAATAAACTCTACAAGTTATTCAACCAATTTTTTATTAGACATTTAACGTTTACATGAATTTCTATTAAATGTTGATAAAATCTTAATTAAAATTGTTTAATTTAAATAATTTTAAAATATATATTAAATTGAAACAAATAAAAATTTATTCAGCAAAAGTAAATTCATAACTTACTCTAAAATAAGCACGAAGTTGAACCTCTTTTAAATACCAAAGTTAACCATCCCCACAAGGCCACAAGCCATAGCCCCAGCTTCCCGATAAATAATACATCCCCACGGTCCCATTCAATCTCCCTATTTCTTTGGCGCAAAAAAACCTTTTCAGACTCACGTTATTTCCCGGGAAGAATAGGAAAAAGGGCAAAAAAGCAGAGTGCGTTAACAGTGGTTAAAAACAGTCACAATTATTTCTTAGCTCCCCCAACCCAAACTCCGATCTCGGTCTCGATCTTCGTCAATCTCCTTTTCTTTCTGCAAGATAATTGTCCATGCAAGATCTCGCGATAAGCGACCAATCATCTCCAAGTACGCCGCAGCTGAATCTGCCATCGATAATGACGGGGCCTTCTCTCTCTCTGGAGGCCCACATCAACCACATGATCAACGCGAATCATCACCAAGGACCATCGAGGCCTATCTATTCGGATAGGTTCATCCCCAGCAGATCCGGCTCCAACTTCGCCCTCTTCGACATCTCTCCGTCGCCAACGAGCCCCCATGGGGAGGGAAAGGATGACGGGTCTGGGACCTACGCGAGCCTCTTGCGGGCTGCGCTCTTTGGGCCGGAGACCCTCGAGAAGAGGGACCTCTCGGGCTTCACGGCCAGGAATATTTTCAGGTACAAGACCGAGACCAGGCAGACAATGCACTCGCTTTCGCCTTTTGGGTTCGATGATACGGCGCCTGGGGTCTGCCACAGCCGAGTTAAGGCTCCGAGGAAAGTGCAACTGTCACCTTATAAGGTGGGCTTTTTGTGATTTGGTATGGTTTTCTTGTGGTTTTGGGATTTGGGTTTTGTGGGGTTTATGGAGATTTTGGTTAAGTTTTGTGATTTGGGGTGGTTTTTAGTTGGGTTTTGTTGTGATTTACTTTTTGACTTTTTGTGATTTATGATGGTCTTTATTTGGATCCGGGAGTTGGGTTTTAGGGGTTCTATTAATGATGCTAATTTTGTATCTTTTTGTTGCTTGATTGCTTTTTTTGTATTCTTGTGATTTGAGTTTTTTGCGCTTTGATGATGATTGTTGTTTTTATGTTGATATTAGGTTTTGGATGCGCCTGCCTTACAAGATGATTTTTATTTGAATCTTGTGGATTGGTCCTCACATAATGTGTTGGCAGTGGGGTTGGGGAATTGTGTTTATTTGTGGAATGCTTGTAGTAGCAAGGTAAATTTCTGTCCATACACTTAAATAAAATTAATGCTTTGAATTTGTGCCTGCAAAAGTTCTCGATTTTTTACATTCTTTTGGGCACTACTTCCAGGTAACAAAGTTATGTGATCTGGGAATTGACGAGAGTGTGTGCTCAGTAGGATGGGCTCAACGTGGAACAAATCTCTCAGTTGGAACTAGCAATGGGAAAGTACAGGTTAGATTATTAAATCTTATGTTTATGTTGTAAATCTATTGATGGTAATTTATATTTGTGTGTGTGTGATTGCCCGCAATATTTTCTTCGTGTAAACTTAAGGAAGGTACTAAAGCAACAAATATCTGAAACTAAGAAGAGCGAATTCCTCAACCAATATGATATTTAGAAGTCTGTTTATGAACCAGACTACAATAAATATTTTAAGATTTGGCTGTTGCTAGGGTTCAATTATAGTGAAAGGCAAATGAAGAAGTCAGTTCACTAGAGTAGATGGAGTAATGTGTCTTGTTCAACTTGATTCACCTGTCAATTTATCGGTCTTCATGAGTATCAAGCGTCTTGAGGAGCTTTGTGGGCCTGCTCTCACCTTGTAGAAATCATTAGCTCAAGGCTAGTGTGATGTGGACAATTTGATTTCAAGAAAGGTGATAGGGCTTACTTGTAGATGCTTCTTCCAAGAATATCTATCTGTTCTCCAATTTATGCAATGTGCATAAATGGATTACTTCATGGTGCCTATTTGATTTTAATGATTCTTATGATCTAAACTTCTTTGTCAGCAAATCGGTGAAGAAGGTCTATAGGGGAAAGAGTTTTCCCATCATACGGTAGTCTGATGTGGATCACACCGTTCACTGTGGGTTCGAAGTTATTTGGTCACATACAATTCTAGCTAGTAGGAGCACTGGAATGGTGCTTAACGAGACAAATGTTTAAGCTCCATACATGCATCTAGTCTTTCACAAGTTAGATCATGTTACAGATGGTTAGGAATTGAATGCAGTAGGTTAATTGAATAGTCTGCCTGTAATGCTGCTTTATAGGAAGAATCTATCAACTCTACCATGTTGTTCAGAAGGAAACCCTTTTGCTTGGTTGCAGCTGGGGATTGAGTTAGCATTGAGAAATAGACTTGTTCAACTTGAATCTGCAAGTTGTTGAGGGTGGTTGAAGATACTATTGGTTGTGCTGATAAATATTGAAGGTTGTAGGTTAATTTTCTTCAGTTAGCATGAGAATGTAAGGAATCTCTGGTAACTTTTTACTGGAAGTTGTTGAGGATAGTTAAAGATACTATTGGTTGTGCTGATAAATATTGAAGTTTGTAGGTTAATTTTCTTCAGTTAGCACGAGAATGTATGGAATCTCTGATAACTTTTTGCTGGAAGAAATTTATATATTTAAGCCTAATGTGAAAGATTCTCTTGATCAGCAAATCGTTTGAAGAATAAAAGTGATGAGTACAAATTCGTGAATAACAGCTTTCTATATTCATTTCATTAATTCCATTTAGTTAAAATAATATTGTCCATTTAAATTTTTTGACATTCTTCTTCTTGATTGTCCACTTTAGCATAACTGAAGACCACATCATGTTGTAGTTGTAATAGGGATGTAACTGTTTCAGAGTTTACATTTTTAAACCTACAGCTAACCTTGAGAAATTTAGTGGGCACTTCCTTGGCACACATGGATTTCTGGCTTGCAACTGTACTAGTTTTAGTCAAATAGCCTTTTTTGTATTCAAACTTCAATCTTTCATGTAAGGGGAACATTTATATGAATTCTAGTAAGCATATCTTACTTTTAATTGTAAAACTTTAGCCCTTCAGGCAAGTAATTGAAGCTTTTCCAATACCAAACTCGTTAAGATTTTTTTTTTTCTATCTTTTTTGCTAAAGTATCTTTAGCTTCTTTCTCTATAAGCTTGGTACTCATATTTGGCCTAACTTATAGGTAAATACTGGTTAACTTCTTCTTGCTTTCTTTTTACCATCAGAGAAATGGTCATGTTTGGATTAATGTTTGAGATGATTTCTTTCATCCTGTGTTATCAATAAATTTTTGGCATTGTAATTTTTCTGATAAGCATTGGTTATCTGAGTGTCTAATGACCTTCTATGTAGATTTGGGATGCATCTCGTTGTAAGAGAATAAGAACTATGGAGGGCCATCGATTACGTGTTGGGGCCTTGGCCTGGAGTTCATGTGTGTTGTCTTCTGGTAGCCGGGACAAGAGTATTCTTCAACGAGATATACGTGCTCAGGAAGATTTCGTCAGTAAACTTTCCGGACATAAGTCAGAGGTCAGACTCTTATACTTCAGTTTCGTTTATCTTTCTTCACCAATAAAATATTTTGAAATTTTGGACTCTAGTTAGCATCTTTATTTGGCATTCATGTGAATCTTTGATATCAAAACTGCTACTTTCTTACTGTCAAAATTCAATGTCCTAACCCAGTTGCCATATGTTATTAACTATATGGGAAACCTTTTATTAATTGAATTCATATTTATATTTTCGGATTTTTCTCAGCCTGGAAATCAATTCTTTATTATGTAGGTTTGTGGACTGAAGTGGTCTTATGACAACCGTGAGTTAGCATCAGGTGGAAATGATAATAGAGTAAGTTGTTTCATTTCCTTTTGATGTCTGAACTGTGATGCTTAGTGCTTAGTAATTTGTTCTTCCCTGCATTGCTGACTGATCATATTTTTCATCTATCTGCAGCTTTTTGTTTGGAATCAACATTCCACTCAGCCTGTCCTGAAATACTGTGAGCATACAGCAGCAGTTAAAGCGATTGCATGGTCCCCCCACCTCCATGGACTGCTTGCATCTGGTGGTGGTACTGCTGACCGATGTATCCGTTTCTGGAATACAACCACTAACACGCACTTGAGCTGCATGGACACTGGCAGTCAGGTAATATTGTCATTTACTTGTTTCTATCATATTTATGGCCTGATGCACACACTGAATAGAACCCATAGAACCCTTATCAATGGTGGTTTAGTGTTGGGGAGGGGGCAGATGATTATAGCTCTCATGGTTTGTTGGGACTTTAAAGGACCTAATATTAATGCTGTCACATGAGGTTTCTCTACTGCTAAATTCTAGAGTCTGCTGAAGATTGACTGTTAGTAAAACTTACAGATTTGAGCCTCTTATTTCCTTTTGCTATGTGCTGTATACTTCCTGCGACTTTAGATGTGCCATCCCTTCCTGTTTACTAGAGTTGTGCCAACCTTTGGTAATGCTTAGAGATTTCAGAAGAAAAGGGAACCAGATTTACATCACTGAAAAGAAAAAGAAAAAAATTGTTAATCCACTCTCTCTACAACTGTTCAGATGTTCTAATATACACTTTACACATGGCAGGTATGCAATCTTGTGTGGTCTAAGAATGTTAATGAGCTTGTTAGCACCCATGGATACTCCCAGAACCAGATCATAGTTTGGAGATACCCTACCATGTCCAAGGTATAAATTTCTGTCTCTGATACTTGTGATACTACACAAACTTTTTAGTTTTTACTTAACTGAAATTTTCTTCTGCATACGCAGTTGGCAACTCTCACGGGTCATACATACCGAGTTCTTTATCTTGCCATCTCACCTGATGGACAGGTAGTTCATCTTCCATTCTTATAATTATCCTTTCTCTTTTCTTGTAGTAACTAAAATATGTAGGTAGTCGGTTCTGCAATATTATTTCTCTTTTGTTCTGCATATTCTTACTAATTATCATTGCTGCAGACAATTGTTACAGGAGCAGGAGATGAAACACTAAGGTTTTGGAATGTCTTCCCTTCCCCTAAATCTCAGGTAAATGATTCATTAGGTCATGATATAAAATAATTAGGAATTCGATGCTGTCTTTGTTATATAATGTATATATGTAAGAATTCAATTCTCTGTTATCTGTAACCATATCCAAAATTTTGACCTCCTCCACTAATGACTGGGTCTCTAAGCCTACAGATGGATTTATGAGTCATATATACTTGCAGATTTCCTATCTTCTTCACGAGTACATGAATTTACAATTCAGTTCCCACAAAATTGCAGTGCAGATCAATAATTTTGTTACTTTAGGAAACAAAGAGGGTAGTTAAATCTTTCAGTGAATAATGGTTGGTACTCCTGCATTGCCCTTTTTGTACTAATAATTTGTGTACAGGAGGGCTTGAAAAGCATAAATTTTTTTTCATTTCATCGTTTTTTTTTTCAGATGTTTGCTCTCTTTTTTGCTTTGCATCTTAAACTTTCCATCCAGCAGATGATCTAAAGCAACTGATATATGGACATTTTGTTCGATGCAGAACACGGACATTGAAATCGGAGCATCGTCTTTTGGCAGAACTACCATTCGGTGACCCTGCAAAATTTTCCTCAGGCATCCTTTGAAGTTTTTTGTGCAGTTCCAGCATATGGATAATTAAACAGTCATAAGCTTAATGACTATTTAAAAGGCTCATAACGGTGGTCTACTCAAACCAACCCACGTACAGTCAAAGAATTGGCAATGAACCAAGTTGTTTTAAGTTACCAGTGTATGTGATGTATCATTTCGGGGTTCTGATTTTGGCATTCCTTTTTTTGGTTGTATTGGCTGAGATGGGGGTGATCATTGGGTCAAAAGACTCGTGTCAGATAGATTTACTCGGTGTATAGCGGGAGTTAATCTCAGTTATTTATAACTGCTTCCTTATATTGTGTATCTAAGAGAGAAGAAGATGGTGAGGCATGTCCTAAACATTCTTTTGTTACCTTTGATAGCACGCTATTGTTGTAAATATAGTTCTACGGTTATTCCACTTAACGTCCTCTAGTGTTATCACTCGCGATCAAGATTTCAAATCGATACAAACCTAGTGTATTTTGAGTTTGGTTTTCTAATCGTGTTTAAGTTGAAATTGGATTAATCTGTTTAGCACGATTATTATGTCTAATTGAGTCTGGACTGATATGATTAATCTGTTTTTAAATCTTAAATTAATGTGTTTAATTGATTGTGATACACATGATTTATGATTTACATAAATAAATCGTATATCTGATTGAGTCATCGTCATAACGAAAATTTGATTATCTCACGGTATAAACTTATTAAGGTTACGTCTTTTTCTTTGTACTCCCACAACAACTTGAATTACCTCACAAACGGAAGCTTGATTAGGGTTACGTCTTCTTCTTTGTACTACTATAACAACAACTTTCTCAAATGGATAGAAAGCCGAATATTCTGATGCACTCTGAGCTAAAAAATGGACCTAATATGTTTATATACACATCGTCCAAATAAATCATTCTATCTACGGGTCAATATTAGATTAAGACATACATTAACTACTAACCTACTTAATAATATTAAAAAGTGTACAAATTTAAACCACATGATCATTGATTAACAACATTAATTTTTTACATTTTTTAATTAAATCAAATTTATTAATCCGATTTTATAAAATTAAAACCACTATAATTAATAGTAATTAACGTAAAAATATTCCTAACACCTTTTTTATAAATGGATTAGGTGGATCACTTTGTATTATTTGTTTAATAAATAAATCGCGTTGGGTGTCAAAGTTTTAGAGATGATTTAATTGTCACCACAAGGTTACAAATATTGCCTCCTCTCGCTTATTTCCACCCTTTCCAGCTCATCAAGATTATAACATGTGATTGAATAAAGCATTTTACATTACCTCCAATTTGATATTAGCGTGGTGTGTCTGGTGACGTGTTTGAACTCTTGATGTTCATTGGTTGGCGCAAGAGGCTCCTATAGCACATTTTCCTTGTCTTATTGCCCTACTATCTGTTGACTCTAAACACACATCCATGGAGAACTGTACCCTTTGCACTCAAGGCCCACGAATGAGATTTGCTCTGATTTTGAACATGCTGACATAAAAGTCACGTTCAGGGTAGATAGTATAAAGCCATAAAAGATTGAAGACCAAGAATTGGCTTTTTTTTTCAGAAACCCCACCAATTTTGTACCATGGGGTTCTTTTGGGAAATTGATTGGTATGCAGATCTTTACAAACAAATATATTACATCAACCACGAGATAAATAAAGATGATGCTTAACAAGAAAAAGAAAGATAATGATTACTATGGGTTTTTCAAGTTTGTCGATGAAATCTCTGTGTGGATCGCAATCCCTTGAGTTTGCTCATCATGGGAAAGCTTTTGTGACCATAGAATCAAGCTCATTGGTTGGAAGCAACAGTTACAGTTATCTTGGCATGGCTCAGGCAATAAGTGAATTTTCCTTGGTTGGATTGCCTTCTTCCTCTCCTCGTGGGTCCCACCAGTTGCCCCACTAGAAGGTGCTGCGGCCTCATTGAGTGGGCCCCAGTACTCCACCCTGTCAAACTCTGGAGTGTTTGAATGGAAGTAGACCCAAACCAAAGCCTCCTGTAATTCAGGGTAGTTGTTGAACAAATTGCCATCACCATGGACAAATGCCTTCAGAACCTATTAAACAAACACCATACTAATTAATTTTACAAAAATTAGTAAAAGAAATTCTTTTTAACTTACCACTGGGAGTTCTTTGCTGAATATGAAGTATCTGAGTCTAGCAAACAAATCCAAGAGGAAATGGCCTCCACTTATGTGACAGTGAACATGTAAAGACATCTTCCCCTTAACTTTCTTCCACTCTGCCACAACCTCATCTCTGTATAATTTGTTGTTCCATCCTTGCAACTGTAATCAAATCCAATTTTCTCTTCTGTCATTTATACATCCATTTTTTTTTGTCAACGCATGATGGGTATTTCAGCAAATCCCCTGTTTTCCCTTGTTTCTGTATAGTAACCTAATTGTATGGAATCTGTTGGGATTTTATTTCGAATCTTAACAGCCACGATTTTTAATTGATTTCAAAAAAATGATTTTTTATTATTTTATAGTAGTTTATATTAAAAATAATTTAATGTGGTGACATACTCTGATTGAGCCACATGTAAAAACCTTAGCATGTAAGAGAGAATACAGCGGAGAAGAGAAAAAGCATGATAGGAACATTAAATTAAATGAGACGACTAGCCGTCAGAAAACCTGAGAAACAAAAACTGTTAAAAGAAAAGTTCAAGTGATAACATCGAAACAAAAAGTCAGCTTGAGACTAATAAGCTCGAGGGAATGTTACTTCAACCTCGAGTACATACAACTGTTAATCCGACTCTTCAGATATTGAAGATAAAACCAAAATCATGTATTTAATTTGGCTAAAGTAAAAGTGACCATAATTAGATACAATTCACGTAGTAGAGTAAAAGATTTAAACATGTGGCATGTTAGGCGCAATTAATCTAGAGAACGTGACGAAGTGGAAACGTGAATGACTCTAGAATCAATACAATTGTCTAAGTCTGAAGCAATATAAATAGCAGAAAAATAAATCATAAGGATAACACAAACAATCATCCAACAATTATTTATCTATCTATCTATCTGCATTTACTTTTCAGTCAAAATTAGTAGATGTACTGTAACCATAGTTGTAATTCTCTTTCTCCATTCCCATTCTGTGTCTATTTCTAAATCAAACTATAGTTACATTGAAGGCTCAACATTCACTACAATAATTTTGATGTCTATATCTGATATTTTGAGGTTTCAACTTTGTAAACTCATTGTATCAACATTATTCTCAGTTTCAATATCAATATATTGAGTTTGTTGTTACTTTGCACTTTCTGCTTATTCTGTTCGTTACTTGCTAGATTAAATTATTGTTTTTAAATATATAACGGCATATCAGCAAAATCCTCTTAATTGAGACATTACAGAACCCTTCTAGAAAAGTATCGTTCTAATCGAGCACACTTTAATCTCGACTGACGTAAAAATTAAATCTTACACCAACAACTGTTGCTAATTCTAGTAAAAATATTAGTGGTTTTTTATTGGATGGTTGTTTGTTCTATTAGGAGTAGTAGTAATATCTTATATTGTTGTTCTTTTCCTATTAGTATTAGAAAAATATAATATGAAAGGATTTTAGAAAAAGTTTGAGATACACTCATAATTTCAATATTAAGATCTTTGGGTGTATTGGAGTTTTGAAATGTAAGCACTTATAGAGCCAGGTTGAGAGCTTTAGATATATGTAAGTGTGTTCAGTAAACTTTAAAACCGATTAACTGACCGTTTCGAACCGATTCGATTAAAATGGTTTGGCTAATCGGTTAAATCGGTATAAAATCGATTAACCAAATAAGATATATCCGTTAATCTGTCAGTTAGCAATTCAATTTTTTAAACTGTTTCGATCGTTTAACCGATTATGAATTAATTAATATAAATTAATTAATATTAATAATATTTTAAATATAAATATAATATATATAATATAATAAACTAAAAATATCTTAAGTATAAATTAAATATATAATATATAATAAATTAAAAAATCTTAATTATATAAACAGTGTCAGTTAACCGATTAACCAACCATATCGATCGAAATTAATTTGATCGGTTAATGTCGAATTACTTAGGTTAATTCGATCGAAACGATTAAAAAAATTTATCAAAAAAAATTGATTAAAATTTTTAATTGATCGATTGCATAACCTTAAATGCATAGAGTTTTTAGATTGTGAGGTTTGTTGGTGCAGAGAAAGAGATTACCTAATCAAGTTAATCTTGCTCATTAACATTTCAATCCCTTATTTCCTCTTTCTTTAACCTTTTTTTTTTTTTTTTCATTTTCAACTACTGGTTACTCTATAGAACCCTGTTTGTCCTGTTTTGACTATAACTAGAATTCTAAACTTCCAAAATCCAAAGGGAAATTAAGATTAATTAATTTGGAATACTAAAATAGAGAACTGAAAGGGTTAGAAAACATGACTTGGCATCTGGGTTTCTCAGATATGAGGATGACTACCTGAGAAATGTTTATAGTCTGTGAGATAGCTAAAGTAAGCTTAGCGGTTATGTCACTATGCGTAAGTGTGTAAGTCCTTGGTAGCTTCCCTGGGTGCTTCTCCTCATCCACTCCCAAAAACAAAACCTTTAGCTTTGAGGCCTCAAAAATGGATTGACCGAACAATCTTGCAACCTGCTTCAATCAAAACCCAAAAATCAATACCAAAATATTCAAAGGAAACAATAAATTTTAGACTTCAATAATAATAATAAAAGACCCAAAATAGAACAAATAGGAGTAATACTGCTTAAAAAGAAGAGGGAAACAAAAAAAAAAAGAGAAAATTACAGGAACAACAGCTTGGTTCTTTTTCTTGTTTCTTCTTCCAGTGATGAAAAGAGAACTATGTTGCTCATAGAGAGATGGCTTGAGTTTTGAAAGAAGCATAGAAGCAGCAGTCAAAGTACCCATCTCTCAATTTTTCTCTCTTTAAGTAAGAGACTTAATTTGTAGTCAGATATTCTCTGCTTCTTCAAGCTCCAACTTTGATGGAGTCCGCACCCAAGTATAGAAATCAACCCTCTAATTTCAATAAATATTTACACAACCCCGTGTTTAGTGTAAGAGACTGGATTTCAAGAGAAAGAATCTTGGAGAAAGAGGAGACCATAACTTCGAATCTTTAGTGTCTTTAGCTTTTGCTTGGAAATTGAGTTATCTGGTATAGCTCTTTGGAGACTAGTGATCTTTTGAAGATTGGCTTTGCTTTTAGGCAAGTTTTTGTTGCGTGTCCGTATGACCGTTTTCTGGTGACGGTCCACAATTCTTTCGTTAAGCTTCATCTTGAGTTAACACTCCGTCATTTATACTCAAATGCACAACCATTACCGAAAAATAACTCAATAATTGCCGACAATCTTTATGAAAAATAATTATTTCCCACGATACGGAGAATAAAAATGGTTAACCTCATCACTTAAATCATTAAAAACGTTACAAATATTCTTATAAAACATATAATATTATATTCTACATAATTTAATATTATATTGGTCGTGTTTGGGTTGTTCAATGATCTATCACGACGTGTCGTCGACGCATTTAATTTGACTAGAAATGGCCTAGTTTTTATCAAGTCTTTTTCACGTGGCCTAGTTTTAATTTGTTCTCATACTGATTTTTAGTAAGAATATCTGTCAAGACATGTGTAGTTCGCTCTTCCACAATAATTTGTTCTCATACTGATTTTCACGTCTACCAAACCATGTAAGCTAGGGTCAGTCGTTCTGGCGTTCGCTCTTCCAACTTTGTCGTTTGTCTGAAAAAATTATGTGCAACCGGTGTGAAATTGGAACTTCTCTTTCCTCTATCTCTCACCCTCTCCTCCATCCACAATTTCCTGTATTTGCTTCACAACAAATCTTTTCTCCACCTCTCTGAACAAGAGAAAAACCGAACCCGAGATCTGAAAAATGTACCCAGAAAATCGGAGTAATTACTCACAACTTTCAGATATGCAAACCTTCATAATCTAAAATCACACTGACTCGAATTAGTGAAAAATTTAACCCCGTTCATCCTCTTCCTTAACAGATTTGAAAGCATAGTGTCATAACCACCACATCCAAATCACAACCATTGTCCAAAAACATTCATTGTAAATTCGAAACCTCCAAATTTGTTTTCCATTAATTTATGAAAAATAGAAGAAAAATAATATCGTCTATATCACAACCACCAAACACAGCCATTGTCGCCGTCCCTCCAACGCCAGCTTCACCCAAGACTAGATTTGAAGTAAAAGTTTTAAATAAAGGGTAAGAGATTAATCGACTGTATCGAGAAAATAAAAGAGGAATAGACAAATCAAGGGTTGGCTATAGAGATGTAGATCACAGCCATAGAGAGAGAAAGTGGATAAGACAAAAGCGAGAGAGAAAGAGAGTACAGGAATTTTTCATCATTTATTATTTGCTTTTTATTTTCCTCATTGTTTATAGGAAAAAAAAATTGTTGAAAAGTAAACAAACTGCTAATACCCATTGCAAGTTTTAAAATATATTTTTTCATTATGTGTTTAGGAAATATGATAAAAAAAATGAGAGAAAAAAACAATAAAATAAATTAGTTTATTTAAATTGTAATTTTAAAAATAAAATGATAATTTACTAGTATAACTTTTATGGATATAATTTAATTATTAATCCAATAACAAGATCTTACAAATAGGTGGTCCTATTAAGTACACCCAATATAAATTGACATTGCAACCTCACTATCATAAATAAATGTTACTTAGGTGGTCACACATTAACAGTTGGCCTTATTAAATGATTAATACAAGACAACCTAATCTCAATGCCCTTCCCTACAAATTGCATGTGCTAAATAGAGGTATTTAAAAAATCAAATTTACCAACATAAAATGCAAAGAAAGAGAAATTTTTGATAGGGACTATTGATGATATACTTGTGATTTTCGTCACAATTAATTGTGATAAATCAAACCATACATAAAAGATACTAATCAAACAAAAATAAAGAAAATATAGAATTGATAGGTTAATGTCGATTTTTTTATCAAACTGATGATCTGTTTGATCTAAACTATAAATAATAAAACAACATGTTGTCATCTCATTAAATATAGAGAATTTTTATAAAAATTGAATTTACAACTTAACGAAAGACACCTCATGTGGTGTCATTTTCATATTGAACACATAAAAATTATATGTTGCCTGCCATCTCATTAAATGAAAAGAATTTTATTAAAAATTAAAATTACAACTTAACGGAAGGCACTTCATGTAGTATAATTTAAAGATTACTAACTTCTATAATTAATCTTCAAAACTTATGAATTTGAAACACATTTTCGTTGTGTTTGGTTGTATGAAATTTTGGTTTGAAATTTGAATTAAGGTGAAATCATACTTTTTTTCAATATAGAAATAATTGAAAAAGATAATGATTTTACATTTCTACCTCAATTCCAAACAACCAAACGTAACGTTTAGAAAGATGATATTTCAAATTTACAAGTTTATAAAGTTTGAATGACTTTCTAAACATGCAAAATTAATAAACTTGATATTTCATTCAAACTTTTAAAACTAACCCTTTCTTTTTATATATAAATGTGTGCATCTTAAATTGATATTTTCAAATGAAATAATTTAATTTTACTCGATACATGTAGACAAAGCAATTTACGTGTACCGGGCTACTGACCGGGTCAAAAGTTTAAATAATTAATTATGATTAGCCTTGTAATTATACATGGAGTGTGGACCTTTCAAGTCAATAAAACCTTACGAAAAATATGATATTTAAACATGTTGCCACATTTGACATTTGTACCTAAAGACCAAAGGGAGATTATGGACAAACAATAATATTGATATTTTTCTTTGGCAAAGATAATGAAAAATTCAGAAAAAAATAACAAAAAAGTAGTCTATAGGATAAAAAATGACTTCCTTCTTAATCATTGGAGCATAGTGAAATTTTTTTCTTACTTGTTTTTCTATCAAACGATAGAAAGGATCATGATTCTCTCTATTTAAAAATTGAAATGGAGTCAAATTTATAATAAGATTGAAAGTCACATAATCGAATAGAGAATATTCAAACTTAAATTTGTCAATGTGACATTTAATGTCACCATGAGCTTGACTTCCATTTCAATTCTTAAATGGAGAGGATTATGGTTTTAATGGAAAAATGCTCTCACCCGTTTTTCTTTCCTCTCCCTCTTCTTTTCTCTCATTTTTCTTAAATCAAAATTTGGAAAGTTTAGCAAAACTAAAATAAAGTAATTAAGAATGAGCTTTAATTAGATGATGAGTATAATTAGGTCTTGAACCGTTTAGAAACTACATGTCCGGTATTTGTTGGAGGGGCAAGCGAGCGCGTTACGTGAAAGACATTGAACATTCCCGTATGTTGCCAGTTCCTCTCCAACAAGTTTTTTTTTCCTTTCAAATTTCAACCCCAAGGAGGTTGCATGTAAAATTTGGTCACTCATCGGGCACAATAAAAAAAGTAAAGCTAAGTAGTGAAAGATTAAACTTTAAATTGTTCGTACAAGGGTTAGCAAACACGTCCACGTCTCTTGCCTAGAAGTTTTTGTCTGGCACAGTGCCATGAAAGATACATGACACAAAGGTCCATCTCATCGTTAAAAGGCATAAGAAGAGAGAGAAAAAAAGATATTTTATTTTCATTCAAGAGCGAGATGGACTCTTATGCCATGTATCTCTCATGGCATTGTGCTAGACAATAATTTTTCCTCTTACCTTTCATCATATGATGGCATTAAGAGCTAGACCAATAATATCGCGTCAGTGTAGTACGGAGATGTTTTCATTTTCAGAGTGAGTCAGATGGCGGAGAAGTTATAGGTTCATGAAAGATGCATGACACAAGAGTTCATTTCACCATTGGATGACAGGAGAAGAGGAAAAAAAAATGTATTTTCTTTTCATCCAATAGTGATATGAACTTTTGTGCCATATATTTTTCACACACCTGGACTAGACAAGAATTTTTCCACTTGGTTTCAAAAAACAGAAGCTCAAAAGTAATCAAACTCTGAAAATAAATTCTAATAAGCTAAATTTACTCATCATTTTATTGAATATTAAAAAATTTAACTTCACTATAAAAAAATTATTCAAAAAAATTGATAATCTAACTTGAGTAAATTATAAAATAGGTTTTTCTCATTGGTTTTTTAATCTCTAAATTTTCCGATACTCCTTTAGACTCAAATGAAAATGAAATATGAATTTTATTTTCAAATGAATTGAAAAAAAAAAAAACTATTTAGAAAAGAATTGAAATGGAATTTATTATGTTTGATTTTTTTATATTAAATTGTAAATTCTTATTTTTGAAATAAATGAAGAATTCAAAGGAAGATGAGAGGTAGAGGGTGAGGGCGAGAGAGGAAATTGTGAAATTTGTTTGTAAAATTTTTCGATTTTAATAAAAAAAATTAACAAACTAACTCAATTTGATAATAACAACATTTTAAAATGAATTTTATAATATTTTAACCTTTTCCAATATAACAACTATAAATTCACAAATAAAATTTATAAAATTAATTTTTTCCAAAGACACTCTTCTACCCTACTGAATTTTGATATAGTGTCATGATATTAAAACACTACTAGAATACAGTCACTCTGTACACTTTGAAAGCTTAAATAATAATAACCACACAAATTTTCAAAAAATTACAATATTTATTCTTTGATATAGCGCTTAAGAAAAGCAAGGGCAATGCCAGACCAGACTGGTCCGGCATTGAGAAGTCAGTGTCAGTGTCAGTGTCAGTGTCAGTGTCACCATGTCTGCTACCTAGTCGTTCTAATTATCCTACCATTCAGATATTCTCATAAATTTTTCTGTAGTTTTCTTTTTATCAAATAGAAAAATTCTTTTTTATCTCATTATTTTGTAGACCATCAATAGATATAATACCGGATTCTGAGTGGAAAAATTTAGAGATACTGTGGTAGTACTGCAATGATCGTACTGTGACATTACTGTTGCGATTATATTGTGACGATGCTAACCGGTGATAAATCTATTAAGGGGAGAAAAAGAAAAAGGAGAACAATAAAATGAGGGAGAAAAGAAAATGAAGAAAAAATCAAAAAGAAATCCAATTTTTTTTAGGAAAAGAGAAAATTAAATAAACACATAACTATAGTAATAAAATTATTCAAATAAATTTTTATTGTTTTCTGTTTTTAAAAATCGTTTTCATTGCGGTCATATTGTGACGGTGCTGATACGGTCGCAATCCGGTGATGAATCTACCAAGGGAGATGAAGAAGGAGACAAAAGAAGAGGAGAACAACAAAATGAGTAGAGAAGAAAATGAAGAAAAAATCAAAAGAAGATCCAATTTTTTTAGGAAAAGAGAAGAAAATTAAATAAACGCATAATTATAGTTATAAAATTATCAAAACAAATTTTCATTATTTTCTGTTTTTGAAAACCGTTTTCGAATCACAATTATCTAAATATGTTTTCTTCGTAAAACTGATTTCAGTTTTCGTTTTCGAAAACTGAAAATAAAAAACTGATTCCTTAACATGCCATAATGTTTCAATGTCCACGGTGATTTTATTCAGTAGTAAGATAAGTGAAGCCCAATAGATATCAATTCAAGTGGGTAAATTGTTTGTACAATTAATGACTTGCATACCTTTTTTGTTTTTTGTTTTTTTTTCCCTTTTTGGATGAAAGGGAGACAATGACGATATGGATAGAATTGAAACTGAGTCGAGCAGCTCAGTTCGTTCAAGAGGTTCGGTTCAAAACTCGATTAAATCGAATACAGATTGTGATTTTGGTTCGGTTACTTTTATCAAGCCGAGTTTGAGTAATGTCAAACTAAGCTCGTTAAGCTAAAATAAATTAAATAAATATTATATTTATTATATATATATAATATATATTATAAAATATATTTATTTATTTATTTTATTTCGAAAAGCACTGCTCGAACTCGAGTATGAATTTCACCTTATGACTCGAGTTTGAGTACAATTTTCTCAACTCAAACTCAGCTCAAAGCTCATTTTAATAAAAAAATTTCTCAAGAGACTAGCTCGAGCACCCCTTAACTTGGACTCGACTCGGTCCGAATCCAACCCTAGATGTGAGTAAATGGGTTCTCTTGTGGATCAACTACTTGCTACTACACTAATCTAGTTACTTAGACCTAGGGGTCCATCTTTGTCAACAAATTAATACCTAAAGTTAGTGATGGACTAAGCCACCTAGCCATTAACGTAACAAGCCAGATAATGAACGCAACTCATTCATGCTGGTCTTTTGGGCTCTTTCAATTATACTCTCGTCTGCATTGTGAATAAGTTTTTGGTTCATTTCAGCCCAATTCATTCTTAAGCCAACACCAGACCCAAAAAACGCTCAAATAAATTACAACCAAAGGTCCACAGCTCTCACTATATGTGTTTACAACCAACACTTATATTAAATGATTGTTGCCTTAACTCAAATATGTTCCAGTATTTTTAATTTCTCAAGTCATCGAAATTTTTAGTAAAAAATATTGACGTGGTGAGTAAGAATCAGAGATAGATTCGATTATCGATATTAAAAAACGATTTGTTGACATTGTCTAATTTTTAAAAAATTTAGATTTGACCTTTTTTTATTTGTGATGTCGGTAATTAATATTGAACAGTAAAAACTCATGTAAAAGAAAATGGGAGAGATGTCATCATTTTAACCACAACACAACATGTATAAAAATATGCATAAACACTAATTATATTTGAATTTTATTTTATTTATGAACATGTATATGAATTACAAATAATGGTATATTTGTAAATTCAAGTCAAACATTAAGTTAGTTATAATATAACTACTCTATTTAATGTCCCTTAACAAAATGCTCCTAAGACACTTGTTAATTAGGTAAAAAAAAAAACATATGCAATTTAGGGTATACTAAAACTAATTATAATGTAGGCCTTGTCCAATTGTGATAACTCACTACTCCTATAAAATTATAGGTACTTTTTTGATAAAAAATTACACATATTTAATTTAAATTAAAAGTGTGCACGGATTGAGTTGAATTGATTGGGTAAGAGGTCAATCCTAACCCAACCCGTAACATTATATTTCTAACCCAACCCATGATAAGTTGTTTGAATCTCTGCATACCTTAAACTAACTCACAAAAGATTGGATAGACTCGGATTGGTTTGTGAAGTCTAAATCAAGCTCTATGGATTGGTTTTGCTCGGATTGGCTTAGGTCGAGCTCTATTTTTGAATTATTATATTTTTATTTTAAATGCTAAACATTAAAAAAAAAATTATTAATAAAACACACACCCCTCAAATATTCAAGCGTCTTATAATGTTCAAATAACTAACTAAATAAATTACAAACAACCACACCATACATTTATGAACTAAACCAAAAGAACAAAACAAAGACGCTTTTCAGTGCTCATGATCAGAAAGATCCTTAGCTTTTTATCTAATTCTCTTCCTCTTCGCACTTTTTTCACTCCAAGTTTTTAACTTAATTTCCTGAAGAACAAACAATGGATGAGTTGTATCAAGTATCAAATACTTCATGATTACTATCATGGTAAGCGTCCACGTAGACACCACATGACTTCTTTTTCAAACATTTTTATGCACTCCACATACTGTTAGTTCTGCCATGGAAGCATGGTATAATGGATCAAATAACGTACTCACATAACTTGTAATGATGAATAAATAAAAATAAAAACAGTCATTTGAGTTCAAATAAATATTAATAGTTAAGCATTGTTTTTCAAATTCAAAACCAATTCACGTAGAGATGATGAATAGTACTCATTCAATTTCCATATATATGTCTCTCTGGTAAAAAATAATCATGTGCAGCTGCATGATTTTAGGCAAAAACTTACTAATTTGGTTAATGTGAAGTCAAGAAAATGACCCATCACAAGAATATTTTTTTTAATGGAACGATAACTTTAAAAACACAGATTGCTTATCTTTCTTTTCATCGTGGACAAAATACGATGTGGGCTAATTCAAACCTTATGATAAAATAAAATAGTTGCACAATTATAGGTAATTAGCTAATTGATATATATATATATATATATATATATATATATTAATCATAATTAATACTGATAAAAAAATGATATTAAAAATCTCACTCAATAGTGATTAATGCAAAGTCGCTTTTTAAAATACCTTATAAATTTTGTTCTCTCAAAATTACTTTAAAACAACTATATTTTTAATTGATCGACTTTGTCTTATACTTATATCTTATAGCTATAATCATTTTTTTTTCGTAATTAAATCCTCATAATTCATAGTTTCACGTCGAAAAACTCTCAATGCAAAAATGAAAACCAATTATTTAATGAGCATAGTCATCATAAATATACAAACACCAAAGATCAAAATAGTAAATCACTAAAATTCATCAACATAATTTCTCAAAATCAATATTTTAGCACCATAGTGATCAACATACACTATATCAACACCAAGATTCAACAGTCTCCAGGTAATCAAGTTTCTTCAAACTAATGTGTTTCTCTTCAGGCCTCTTTGGTGAAGGACCTAATGCGATTAAACTAAGCTATCCACAGCGGTCATAAATCCATCACCCCTCCTTCGTTTCAACTTGCACAGGGGCTGTGCAGCCCCTGCAAAACTACAGGGGTGGTGCTACCAGTTGCTTTAGCCCTGAAAAGGTGATGAGCAGCACAATTTTTGTGCATAATTCCACACAGAATTTCACATAATGGACCAAACTCACCTTACAGGAATAAGCATGTAGCAGGATTCATTGGTTTACGATAGGTGTGCTTATTTTCTTGGGTTCAATACAAAATTTCACGTGACAGAAACACTTTTTTTTTCTTTTTCATTCCACCGTCAAAAATTTTTAAAATAATTTTTTTTAAAGAATCAAAATTTTAATTAGATATTACTTTCATGATTATAACACAAAATTTTAAGTTAATTGAATTCAATTTTTTTTTATAAAAGAAATGTAATATCATTTTAATTTTTAAAATAAAAAAATTTGTCTTTGATTTTTTTTATGATAATATTTGATATTAATTTATTTGAGATATTAGACTATTTAATTTTATAAAAAAACATATCAATAAATTTTTCATTTAAAATATTTTATTTTCTTTTATGATAGTATTTGATTTTCATTTATTCGAAGATACGATAGACAATGATATCATAATATTTTTTTTAAATATAAAATACATGAAGTAAATGTTGTTTATACTATATAATAGAATATAAATCCATTTAAAATATAATTTTGACAATTTTCAAAAGTGAATTATGATAACACTTTTTTTTATAAAAAAACCTTAAAAAATTCTTTGTTGTTAAATATGTTTCATCTCTGATGGCTAATACTTCTAGCTTTTAAAAATTAACATTTATTATATCTAAGGATATTTTGATAATGAAAAATAATATCTAGTTAAAATTTTGATTATTTAAAGAAATTAATTTTGGATTGCTTAATAGTGAAAATTTGTGTTTTGAGGTGAATTGAAAGTTTAAAAAAAATTAGTAAATTAATATCATTTCAGTAAACTTAAGCTAGTGTAATATAATTTACCCAAAAATTTTTAACTTAAATAAATTTTAAACAAAAAAAACTAATGGATTTGACATATTCCGGAAAATGGATATAAAATGAATTGGATAATAAACGCGAGTGTACAATTTTTTAAGCACAAGGTACTATCATATGTAGCCGTTACATATTATTTGCCTTTCCTAAACTTACGGAAACATTTTATTTTGTGAAAAATTTTCAAAATATATTTCTCTCGTCTACGTGGAAAACAGGTTACAGGCCTTGGTGTAACCGTCAAACAAATCTCCCCGTCTCTTTGCGCACCGTACATAAACAATCTCCCATTTCTCTATCTCGCCAAAGTCTTTTCCCTTCTCTCTCTCTCCAGAAACTCGATTCCGTTAAAAGATACTTGTGAATCGTGATCAAATTTGATTATCAAAAAATTGAAAGGAGAAATACTCCAGAAATGGATGCTTCTCCTCCTTTGAGCGAAGAACAGCAACAACAGCAACAGCAACAAGTAAAGGAGTGCGTGCACAAAACAAAGACGATACAGTTCATGGGCCGAACGACGCCTATTGTCCTTCAAAACGACAATGGACCTTGCCCTCTCCTTGCTATCTGTAAATTATCCTTTCCCTTTCTCTCTTGCTATTGCTCTCGCTAGGGTTTCTCATTTTCTCGAACTTGTTTGGTTGGTTAGAAAGTAGAAGGAAAGGAAGGAAATGAAATTGAGGTTTTGAATGTTAGATTTAGGTTTTTGTGTTAGTTCAAGAATTCAAGAAAGTTTGAATATCGATCACGATTTAGCCAAATTGAAGCGAAATGGGTGCGTTAGGCGTTGCTATAGTATGAGGTTTCAGTTTCTTGCTGGAGATTGTAACTTTTTTATTATTTTCCTTGTTGCCAAAAGGAGGGATTAATTCGGTGAATTGCTGCATTTTTTTCGGTTTCTGAGCGGTAATTTATGTTGTTAGTCAATAATTTGATCAATTTCAATGTCATCTTCACTTTCAGTCAGTTTTTTCTAATTCAATGATTTTATCTGGTCGATTCTGTTTGTTACTAGTTTTTTTTTTTTTCTCTCTCTCTTGCACTATTTAATTGCGACTATTTGTTTCTTAACCACTGAATATCTTAATTTTCTAGTTGTTGCTGAGGCCTGAAAGCATTGAGGCAAAAGAAATGAAGTAAAATTTGATTGCAAGGAAATGTTGGTTTGGTTTTTGAGAAAGTGAAAAATTAATTTGAACTAAATTAAATATTTGAATTTGGCCTTATCCAAGTGAGGCTATTGTCAACAAGATTGGAAAATTGGAACATTTTTCATTATCTCATCCTCTCTAAGCCATCAGAGAGAGATCAGTTTGATGAATCATTTCTTTCTTGTAGTTACATGGAACTGTTTTTGCTGACATATGAAGAAATAGTTGCTTCTAGATTTGTTAATTTGTAAAGTTCTAAGATCTAAGAGTGCGATTGAACATTTTTCTATCAGGATTTTCTTAATTTCCAGGGTTTTTGATATCATCAGACTTTCTCTGTATCATCATTGCTTACAGTTGCTTAATGGATAATTTTCTTTCTTAGTAATTCTTATGTTTCTGATAAAGTGAGATTTAGAGTAAACTGATATTTGCTTAGGATTGTTGCTGTTCTGTCACCAATAAAGCAGTCTATATGATGCCAGTTAGTTTTTTTAGCTGATTGGACATTTTTTTAGTAAAGTTTTTTGTTATTTCTTTGTCTGAGCTTTGTGGTGGGAGCTTGTAAACCCAAGCTTGGTAACATATAAGTAACCGTTGGGGGGCATTATTGGGCATTTACCTATATTTTTATTGTTGTTTCCTTTTCTTTTCCTGGTTTGTGTTGGCAATCGAAGATAAGTTTGTGTGTGTCTATTCATTAGCCTTCGGAGTCCTCAAAAATGACTCTTAAAAGAGTGGTTAGTTGTGGTCTTATCTCATATCAATTTGATTAGTGTATGAAATTTTGCTTTGTTTTCCAAGAAAATGAAAGGCAAAAAATTGTATTTGGCAGTGTGGTGGAATTTCTTGCTTTCTTTTGATATTTTTTTTTCATGTAACAACTTTTTGTACCCCTTAATAATCATTGCCAATGAGGCCTTGGCTCAATGGTTAAGGCTGAGGCTCTGGGTCCTAAAGGTCCTAGGTTTGAGTGGTGTGTACGTGTGTTTTACCAATAAAAAAAATCATCCCTTCAAAACTCAAAGTTAATTTTGATGTCCTACCTTTGTAGCAGCAACTACGTGGAACAAACATTTAATCAATGTAGCTAACCACCTTAAATTGATGACTTTCAGTATCGCCTGATGTTTGTTGCTTCTTCGCCTTTTAATTTGTGTGATTATGTTTTCAGTATAGTTTCTGTGGAAATATTAGTACAGAAATGGTAAAACATAATTTGATGTCATATTGGTAATTCTTGTTACATTGTTTTGGGATTTAGAGTTGGAGATGCGTTTTGATGATTGACTTTTGGGGGTGTAATAGGTAATGTTCTTCTGTTGAGAAACAATTTGAATTTAAGTCCCGAGATATCCGAAGTTTCTCAGGAGAAACTGCTGTCACTTGTTGCTGAACGGCTGATTGATTCAAACAGTAATGTCAATGTAATAACTTACCTTCTTGTTCACCTATCAAAAAAAAAAAAAAAAACTTTCCTTGTTCACTTTTAGCTGTTTACTTTTCGCTGGCCTAAGTCGATAGGATGCTCCATTTTGGAATGCAGAATAAAGACGCAGGATATGTTGAAAATCAGCAACAGAACATTGCCGATGCAATTGATCTGCTTCCATGCCTTGCAACTGGAATTGATGTAAATATAAAGTTCAGAAGGTTAGACCTCCTATCTGTCTAGCAGTCCTTTCTTCATCTTTTTTCCCCAAGTTCTTAGTTTTGACTGAAATACATATATAATCTGCAGGATGGATGATTTTGAATTCACACCAGAGTGTGCCATATTTGATCTCCTCGACATTCCCCTATATCATGGTTGGATAGTTGATCCTCAGGTATGCTCTTTTCTGGCGACATATATTTCAAATATAAGTATTTTGAACCAATTTCAGTCCCTTATTGTATATCATTATTATTATAATTTGCTTGTATTTGCTGATTGTGATCATTATTTCAATTATCCTTGATATCATGCACATCTTCCATTGCACGTTGGCCTGTTAAGTACATTGAACTTATAAGTTCTTCACTGCTCAGAATATTTGCTGTAATCAAGAGATAGGTAAGAGGGATTAGCAGCAAGAATCTTGAGCATTCTATAAATATATCAGCAAAATTAGAGCCCAAGATGCCTTTTATACAGTTAGGATATTAATCTAAAGCTTACTTATCTGGTGTGCTTCAGGTGTAGACAAATTGATTTGTTAGCTATGTAAGAGCTTGCCTCATAGAGGTCTCCAAATTTTGAGGCTTGAGCTTCAAGAAAATTGTGTTAGGCATTTTCTGAGGCTTTGAAGTTTCTTTAGATGACAAATCTTGGGTGACCTTGGAGATATACAGGATGGAGTTGAGGGACTTATTAAGGGGAAAGAAAGCTGAGAGAAACAGAGATCTTGATTATGGTGGAGCTGTGAGGAAGCTATGGGGATGAAGCTCTTAGTTTAAACTCTTACAGAATATAGAGCTATGGAGGTCTCCAAATTTTGAGGGTTGAGCTTCAAGAAAATTGTGTTGAAGGCATTTTCTGAGGCTTTGAAGTTTCTTTAGATGACAAATCTTGGGTGACCTTGGAGATATACAGGATGGAGTTGAGGGACTTATTAAGAGAAAAGAAAGCTGAGAGAAACAGAGATCTTGATTATGGTGGAGCTGTGAGGAAGCTACGGGGATGAAGCTCTTAGTTTAAACTCTTACAGAATATAGAGCTACTCATGAGTATGGCAAGGTAGGAGTTATCAGGCTTAGAAGCTTTTTCAATCATTTTTTTGCGTTGGAAACTTAGGCAGCATTGTTTCTGATTGCATTCAAGACCATAGATTGAGCAACCAACTTGTGTAAGCACCTAAACATAGTGTTCTCTGCGCTACTTTGGAGAGAGATTCCATCAGAGTTGAAGCAATGAGCTAAAGAATGTGGGGTTCTTGCTATATCTTGAGTGATGGTACTTGTTAGTGTCTTATCCCCTTGGGATGTTAGCAGTTGATCCACTTGTTAGCATTTGTTGGCTGTTTTGAGCTTTGTTAGTGTCTTATCCCCTTGGGATGTTAGCAGTTGATCCACTTGTCAGCATTTGTTTGCTGTTGTAGAGGATGTTTGCGGGAAGGCTCAGAGACATTTGATCGCAAGTAATTGTTAGATTGTGTTCAGATCTTGAAGGTGTTTAGTTGTCATTTTGAATCAAGGAGTGGAGGCATGCCTAGTTTAGTGGGAGGGCAGGCTATGGCTAGTAAGACCAGATAAATCAGGGAATTCATGTAACTCTATGTTTGATGACAAGCATTATTTGTCTGCTCTATGGTGGACAAGAGTGTGTCATGCCCTAGATTATGGTTTCAGACTTTCAGTTGAGGCTGATGGGGGTTCTTTCACTTCTCTGATTCTTTAAAGTGGGTATTTTTGAAAAATGATCACCCCAAATAATGAGATCAGCCTCTGGTATAGGGATAAATGTAATTCACCAACTAGATACAGTGCAGAAGGCGTCTTTGCTGCCAAAATTTGAGATACGGATTGGGTTGAGAGATAAGAATGCACTTGTACTTTCTCTGGGGTGTGCTACTAGTTACAATCTTTGGCTGAAACTATTATTTGTTTCCTGCTGCTGATGAGGTTTATGTGAGTTTTGCATCATTCTGATCCTTTAATGTCTATTTGAAGTGAATCTTAATGATTTTTACAGAAATTGGTTCATAGTTAATCATTGTTTAGTTTTTTTTTTTATTCAGGCTTGCTTTAGGTCTTTCAGTTAAGTTTTTGATGGAGGTAAGAAGCTAATTCTTGTTGTACTAGATGCCGTTACTTGAAAATTTATGGTACTTGATCATAGCTGTTGAATGTTTATACATGGAGGGTTTCATTCATTTTTTTTTAATAAGTGAGGGTTTCATTCATGATAAGATCATATTGCTGGTTGATATTTTTGGACTACTAAGGCGGCGCTTGTTTTTTTAGTGATAAGTGTTGAATACTGAATGAGTATCTGAATAGTGCTGAACCAATAAGAGGCAGTGTAATTTGTTTTGGTTCTTTTAGAATCTCTACATTTTCTTAGCCAGGTGAAAAATCATGGAGTGCAAATTAACCCATCAAGTTTGACTGGCTTTGACTTTCCTCTCGGCGCAAGTTAGAGGGCTATCGTGCGCTGAGTGCCTTCTTGACTTTTCTTGGCCGTTGCAGCCGTGCTTCCTATTGCGCGTCCGTCGGCGACCGTCGGCTGACGATCCTCTCTCTTTCTCTGGCCACGACTGCAGTGTTTTCCGACCACTGTTGTGTTTTCCAGCTTTTTTAGATCACAAAAAAGATGGGTATTGAAGGGATCCTTTTAGCATGGCAATTGCGATGATCTCTCTTTCCTTTGGCGAGCGATGGCTCCCAGAGCCGTAACTTTTGCTGCTCGTCTTTCTTCTTTCTGCTTCTCTCTTTCTCCCATCTCCTTTCTTCTTTTTCTAGCTCTCCTTCCTCGCTCCCTCTTTTCTTCTTCACCTCTCTTCCTCCTTTGTTCTCTGCTTCTTCCTCTTAAACCCATCAACCCAGCTTTTGACCTGTTAGTCTGCAGTACTTATAGGGCATATGCTTCTTCTTTGTTGATAAGAAATCGTTTGATTTTCTCAGTTGGTAAAGCTGTGGACTTGATTAGAATCGTGGAGTATGCGCCAGGTAGAAGATCTTCCCTTTGCTTGGATTTGCTTGAATTTGGTTGGCTCGTGAAATCCTAGAGAGAGCTCTTGTTCGAGAGGGGAAAAAGACTGGGTTCGCAGATGGAGAAAGCCGAATAAGTCTCTGGTGATGGGTTTACACATGAACAAATTTGGCCGTTTTGTGTCTTTGACTGAGATTGCTAATGGAAGGGCAAGATTTTTTCTTCTCCCAGAGGGTGTCAAAGCTAGGGCTGGTGGAGAGCCTTCAAAGCACTATCAGAGATAGAATTTTTGGTGAATACTGGTTCTAGAAAATCTGTGGTGAAGGAGAGCAAGAAGCTGGTGGGTTCGACCATGGCTGCTCCTTTGGGGTTTGTGATGAATAAATGATCTTATCCTTTTTCGCTGTCAGGGTGTTGTCCAAGTTGTGGGGTCGAGTTGTCGGGTTTTGTTGTGGTCGCTCAAGCTTCGCCCTCTGGAATTGAAGAGATTCCTGGGAGTTGGTTTCGAAGAGACGGGGTGGGGAAGATGATGGTGTTGCCACGAGCATGGAAGCAAGTGGGACTGGTAGGGCTAAGGGTGTTTGTGGTGGCTAGCTGGAGTCTTTGCAGAATTCAAATTTGAATTCAGCAGACGGTGCATTTAACAAAAGAAATGGGAAAGGAATTCTGGGCTTTGGCACTTCTTTTGGTTGCAATCCAACTTTTCCTTTTAATTGTGTCTCGGGTCAAGGGAGTGGACCTAGTGGCTTTCAAGGTCATTTGAAGCCAACTTTATGTTCAGATCCAATTGATGCTGATAAGAAAAAGGCTGGCAAAGAGGGAAGGGGTACTAGACTTTCTTTGGGCCGAGGGTACAAACTTCCTTTTAACCAAGTATCAGGCCAAGGCGTTGAGCCCAGTCATGCCTCTGCTTTCCTTCTCTGCCTCTTCTTTACCAGTTTCTGGTAGGCTTTGTGAGATTGTGGTGGCCAGATTTTGAAGAGGAAGACAATCTTCCCGTGGTGGCGCTTGAATCTACAGTAGAGGATATTTTCCTTCTAAAATCGTTGGTTGACAAACCTTGTTCTAGGCCCATAGGGACGGTATCTGATGTTGGGGTTGTTTCGGGTGATGAGGAGGTGGTGGTTTTTGAGAGTCGTGATGGGGGCCTGTGTGTTAGGGATGAAATTAGGAGCGACCTTGAGGTGGATCATTCTGGAAATGGTTGTTTGCCGAGTGGAGTTGATTTGGCAGAGCAGGATTGTGCGGTAGGGACTCGGTTTGTTTTTACTGATGTTGTGTTGGATTCGGGAGTGTGCCTTAATCCATCTTCTGCCATTATCCTTTCTTGTGCTGAGGAGGGATTCCTTTGAATGTTAGAAAGGGTTGCGACATGGAAAAGGGGGAAGAATCTTCCGGGAAAGGAGAGTTGGTGATTGTTAAAGTGGTTCCGTTTAGGTGGGGTAGGATGTAATAGAGAGGGTGGAGGATTCTAATTAGTGGGTGGAGATGGAGTCGAAGGTCGAGGAAGAAGTGAGGCTTAATTGGGTTAAGAAATTGCATTAAATGGTCGGAGTGGAAGAGCAAACAATTAGTCTGTTTGAGAAAATTGAAAAGATTAGGTTTGAAGAGGGTAAATCTAAAATTCGTAATCAGAGGGCGGGTAAGAAGAATTTCGAAGCGGGCTGTAGGGAGCTAAAGAGGTTGGTTTTCGACGTTAACTATGAGAAAGGAGGTGGAGGTGGTGGCAGTGGGGAAGAGGGTGAGCAAGAGGAGAGGGTGGGTGTTGTTGTTCAATGATGAGAAAAATAATTTTGTGGAATGTGAGGGGATTGAATGATATGTCGAAAAAGGGCCTTGGTTAAAAGGTATCTTAAGGAGTAGAAAGGAGATGTGGTTTGCTTCCAGGAAACTAAAATCGAGGTAGTCGATGATGCTCTTATTCGAAGTCTTTGGGGTTTGAGATCTTGTAGGTGGAAATCATTACCTGCTCTTGGAGCTTCAGGGGTATCGTAGTTATGTGGGATTATAAGGTTTTAGATTTGATCAATATTTTTGTCGATTTGTTCTTAGTTTCTTGTGTCTTTAAGGGGCTTTCAGCTCTTGAAGAGTGGGTTATGACTAGAGTGTATGTGCCAAATGATAATGGAATTAGAGGTTTGTTTAGCGAGGAATTAGCGAATGTTAGGAGTTTGTGAGAGAAAAAGATCTTGTTGATTTGCCTATGTCAAGAGGCTCTTTTACGTGGTCAAGTTCTAGTGAGACACCTTCCCCTTAGAGGATTGACCAGTTCTTAGTTTCAAATTGTTGGGAAGCTCTTTTTCCTGGCTTGATTCAAAAACTTCTACCTAAGCCCACGTCGGACCATCTCCCTATTGTCTTAGATTTGGGGGAATTGCATTGTGGCCGACCTCGTTTCGTTTTGAGAATATGTGGCTTAAAGTGGATGGGTTTTGTGATTTAGTGAAAAGCTGGTGGGAGGGTTGTAATGCTAGAGGTTACACTAATTTTGTGGTGGCTTCTAAACTAAATTTTTAAAGGAGCAGTTGAAACTTTGGAACAGAGAGATCTTTGGTGCTGTGAATTCTACTATTACTGCTTTGACTAGTGAGATTAGTGTTCTTGATGAGAAGGAAGTTTTAGAGGGACTTTCAAGGGAAGAAAAGCTTCGCTAGGAGTCTGTGAAGAAAGAGCTTGCTAAAGTTATTGCTATGGAGGAAATTTCTTGGCGACAAAAGTCTAGAGAACTATGGTTGAGGGAGAGTGATAGAAACACTAAGTTTTTTCATTGTTTTGCTAATGTTCCTAGAAGGTTCAATTTTTAAAAATCCATAGAGGTTGATGGCAGAGTGATCGAGGAGGAGGAGGTTATGAAAAGGGTGATTTGTGATTTCTACAAGAATCTCTATAAGGAGACCTGTAACGTGAGACCGAATTTGGATGGTTTAGACTTTGCGTGTATTGATGGGGGGATGCTAGGTGGTTGGAATGTCCGTTTGATGAAGAGGAAATTGTCAAGGCTCTTAGAGATTGTAGCGGTGATAAAGCGCTAGGCCCGAATGGTTTCACTATGGCTTTCCCTGAGCATAATTATGTCCTCTGGGTCCTTGAAGAGTATCATGTTTCTGGGAAGTTCGTGGGGAGTTTCAACGCCACTTTTATTGTGCTTATTCCGAAGAAGGTTGGGGCTTCCAATATTAAAGATTTTCAGTCTATTAGGTATGTACAAGCTTTTGTCTAAGGTGTTAACTTCTAGATTGAAAGCTGTTTTGCACAAAGTGGTTAACCCTCATCAAAATGCCTTGAGGGAAGACAAATTCTGGATGCTCGTTTTGATAGCTAATGAAGTGGTTGATGCCCATTCAAAGGACACAGGTGTGTCCAACAAACCCAGTCTGGTCTAAAGGCCCAACTTTGGTGTTCCTAAGCCCAACAAATAAGGCCCCATTTTTCCAGAAGCTTCAGTCTTTCATACTAATTCCATTTCAGTTGGGATATCCATAGAAATTTCGGTATCAGGGGTGTTGTGCAAGCTTGATATAGAAAAGGCGTATGATCATGTGCGTTGAAGTTTTGTCATCTATTTATTGAAAAGGATGGGATTCAGGGAGAAATGGTGTAAGTGGATCTTTAAATGCATCTCTTCTCTGTCCTTGTTAATGGAAGCCCGACTGGTTACTTTAAAGCGTCGAGGGGTCTAAGACAAGGAGATCCGTTGTCTCCAATTTTATTTACTTTGGTTATGGAAGCTTGTAGTAAGACGTTGACAAATCAATTGATGGGGCCTGTTGAGTGATTTCAAAGTAGGAAGCAATGGTGGTAGTGTGAATATATCCCACCTATTTGCTGATGATTCCCTAGTTTTCTGTTGGCCGGAGTCTTTACAATTGTTGCATCTTCGCTGCGTGCTTCTTTGATTTGAAGCAGTTTTTGGGCTCAAGGTCAATCTAAGCAAGAGTGACGTAATTCCGCCTGGTGAGAACATTGACGATCGTTATCTTGCCAACTTGTTAGGATGCAGAGTGGGGTCACTTCCTATCACTTACCTTGGTCTCCCTCTAGGGGCTAAATTCAAAGATAAGATTGAGAAAAGATTGGCTGGATGGAAGAATCATTATCTTTCTAAAGGAGGGAGGCTTATCCTTATCAAGAGCACTCTATCTAGCCTTCCTATATACTTCATGTCTCTTTTCCCTTTTTCCTCTTTGGTGGCTAATAGATTGGAGAGGATTCAAAGTAGATTTCTTTAACTTGGGAGAGGATTACAAATATCATTTGGTAAGATGGGGTGTGGTCAAACAACACTTGGAAAAAGGGGGATTACCCAAATCTCTCTCCTTATTTAACAATGCTCTTTCTTGGAAAATGGTTATGGAGATTTCTTGTCGAGAGAGATCATCTTTTGAGGAAAGTAGTCGTAGCAAAGTTTGGGTTAGACGCTAATGGATGGATGTTGAAGGAGGTGAGAGGGGCTTATGGGGTGGGAGTATGGAAGTGGATTTGAAAAGGGTGGGAGGCCTTTCGCCCTTTTGTTTCGATCTTGGTTGGAAATGGAGAGACGACGCAACTTTGGTATGATATTTGGTTTGTGAACACCCTTCTAAAAGACCAATTCTTGGAAACTTTTAATATTGTGAGGGATAGAGATGCACTAATTAGCTCGTGTTTCATTCGCTTTCGATGAAGTTATTTGGGATGTTCCACTCACTCGTAATGTCCATGATTGGGAAGTTAGGGAGATTTTTAGATTCTTTGAAACTTTATACAACATTAAGATGGATGGGAGTAGAGAAGACTTGTCTAGATGGGGCCCAATCCGGAAAAGAGTTTTGAGGCGAATTGTTTCTATAAAATTTTGGCTAATGAGGAGCAATCGGTTGGGCACATTGAGTTCCCTTGGAAAACAATTTGGTGTCCCCGTGCCCCTGGGAAAGTAAGCTTTTTTGTTCAGGAGGCCTCTCGGTAGAAAATTCTTACCATTGACAACTTGCAAAGAAGAGTTGTTAATAGGTGTTTTATTTGCAAGAGATGTAGTGAGTACGTCTTTCATCTTTTGGTGGTGTGTCCGTTGGCGAGAAGTTGGTGGGGGATGACTTATAAGATTTTGGGGATTTCTTAGGTGGTCGCGAGCTACGTGAAAGATGAAGTTTGGGCTTGGAGTGGGTTGAAAGCTACAAAGGAAATAAAAAAGGCTTACTCTTTAATTCCACACTTGATTTTTTGGCTAGTGTGGAACGAAAGAAATCGTAGAGTTTTCGTTGGAAAGGAGAAAAGTTTTGTTACTATTAGAGATAATTGGCTAAATACCCTTAATTTTTGGGTTAAAGTAATTTTTTTTATAAATAATTTTGACATTTTGGATTTTGTAGATCTCTTAGCTTGTAATTAACTTTTTGTCTTTGAGTTGCACCCTCTTGGTGCTTTCTTATTAATAATATTTCTTTACTTATTAAAAAAAGAGGCAGTGTATGATTAAGTGTTTAGATTTTTTTTTTTTGATAAGTAAAATTGTATATAAGCGCACCAAAGGGGATCAACCCATTTACAACGATTACCTATAGGAGAGAAGCTCCACAAAATCTAACATATCTACCTCATTTACAAAAAAATTCTCTTTAACCCAAAAACTAAGGGCATTGAACCAACTATCTTTAATTACATCAATAGGTCTCTCTATGGGTAAGTGCTTAGATTGTTTGATAACTAACTGATTGAAACATCTGGATGTGTATTTTCCCTTTTTAACCCTCTTAAATATTAAGAATATGAATCTTTATTGCAAATAAGAGGGTAGTGAAATCCCAATCGTCCGTCGCCTATGAAGCTCTTAACACTTCATTAGTTGGCGTAAGTTACAAGTAGACTTGCCATGTCCTGAACTACCTTCACCTATTGAATTACCTTATTACTAGCGTAAGTTACAAGTAGACTTGCCATGTCCTGAACTGTCATACAAATCATAGCTTGGTTGCAAATAGCAGGTTGTGTAATTTTCATATTGTTTTATGGTGCCTTATTGATCCTGATTTTCGATTATAAATGGCTCAATGTGTTATATCTTGAACATGGCACAATTTTAGATACAGGAAACGGTTGTTTATGTGTTTGTGAATTTTAAATTTCATTCATATGATAGTTTTGTCTAGAAATTCATAGCAGCCTCGTAATTCTCTATGTTTCCAAGGAAGGTGAATTACCTTATTACTAGCGTCAGTTACAAGTAGACTTGCCATGTCCTGAACTGTCCTACAAATCATAGCTTGGTTGCAAATAGCAGGTTATGTAATTTTCATAATGTTTTATGGTGCCTTATTGATCCTGATTTCCGATTATAAATGCTCAATGTGTTATACCTTGATTTGAATAGCATTCATGATATATAGGATTTGCTTCAATTACTAACCTTTTCTGTGCATATGCACTAGGATTTTGAGACTACTAATGCCATTGAGTCCAAATCTTACAATGCTCTAATGGGGGAGCTTGTTGCCCTAGAAACCCAAAACATGGAGGATGAATGTAAAAATAATCCTGGGGAAGATTGCGTTGATTTTGCTGCTGCAACAACTGCAACTCTTGGGGTTCCTTCTCCGTGTCTTTCAAAAACTAGATCTTTTGAAGATTCTCCACGTTCAGTCTCTGGTCAGGGAATAGTAAGAAAAGGAGATCTTGATGAAGAAGCAGAGCTGTTGAGAGCCTTGAAATTGTCAGCGACTAATTTTCCAATATCAGTGGATGATTCTCTTGTATCCAATGCTAATGGAGGGACTGTGTCTGTCTGTTCGGATGAAAGTCAATCTTCCAAAAAGGATGTGCTTGTTGGTTCTGGGGATACATTAGATGGGCACACTGGCATTGAAAATCAAAATTTTCATCAGCCAGAACCTTCCATATCATGTAATCGTAGTGCCTTGAGCAATGATACTAGTAATACTACTTGTTTGAAGACCAATGAAGGGGAAGAAGTATCTTCAACCTCGAAGGCTGATGGGGGTATTTACCTTGATCAGTCTTCTTGTAGAGAATCTGGAGAACATTTCATTTTTGATGGTGTGGTTGAGAAGAGTAGCATGCAGAGACTGGTGGATGACAAGAGTAGTTCTGAGACGCTGGTGGTTGAGAAGAGTAGTGTCCAGTCAATGGTGGTTGAGAAAAGCGCTGAAACGCTGGTCAAGATTGAGGGTGTACCTTCTGTTTCTCCTGATAAAGGTACTGTGGATGAAAACCATATGGATAGATCTCGAGGGGATGAAAAATTTGAGAATCAGTCCACTTCTACAACTAATGTTCATGAACCAGCAGAAAACCTTCGTGGGTGTCATACAGCGGAAGTATTAGGGTTAACTATGTCAAATACTGATTCAGATTCTAGTGGCAGATCGCGGCCTGATGTACCTGAAGCTTTTACTTCAAGTGTTGATGGCAGTGAACCCATATATGAAGGCGAGGAATGCATATTAGATTCAGGCACTACAGTATATGAAGACAGAGAGCCTGTGTATGAAGGTGAGGTGATTCTTGCAGAACAAGCTGACAACAGCATTGCAGATTCCTGTAAAGTAAGGGCTAAGGATGGACTTTCTCCAGAACAAGGTAAGTTGTATTCAGTATCAAATTAGTGTATCAATGATACGTTCTTGAACTTGCTCAAAACATTTTTTTATTCTATTTAATTCACTTCAGGGGAACTGATCAGGAATTTCTTGAAGAATACTGCCAGTCAGTTGACCATTTATGGGTATGTAAAGTTATTGTTTGGTTATAGAAAGTCCTTTTGCAATCTGTATGTTTTGTTATGCTGTGCACAAGGAAGCTTTGCAATGATTAGTAATATATTTTTTGCAGGCTTTTCTGCTTACAAGATGGTCTAAAAGAGCGTGAGCTTTGTGTCTTTTTCCGTAATAATCACTTTAGCACCATGTTCAAGGTCAGTTATAAGCCGCAATGTACTTTGTAATTTTACTCCCTGCTTCTGAAAACCATCTAGTAACTGGGGACAGTTTGAAGAAAACAGTGTTGTTTTTAGTGCAACTTTCCTTTTATTTTCTGAATTTTGATTCTGAAAAGATGATCTTCATTTTGTTTGCAGTATGATGGTGAACTTTATCTTTTAGCTACAGATCAAGGTTATCTAAATCAGTCTGATTTGGTATGGGAGAAATTAAATGAGGTACCTACATTTACTAAAGTCATTTTTTTTTGGCCAAGAGTGAGTAATGTCATAGTTATTGAAATTTTATCACTGACTCGAGTCCTTGTTGAAATCAGAATGATACGCGTAGTAGTTTTTAATGAAAAGAAAAAGGTAAGGCACTGCTTGGTTAGGCTTAATAGATTATTTTGATGGATTAATAAAGAAATCTGTGTGCTTTATCTCTTAAATGTATGCAAAAATGGAGAACATCTTAATAAAAGTGTAGAAAGCTAAATTTCTTTGTCGTAATGTTGGCTATAGTGGCGGTAATATTGTCCCAAACCCACCCCTCTGCGGACCCTTCTTTAGTAGGACCGTAAGTGGTGCTGATTCTTTTTATAAGGTGTTGATGCCTTGATGGTAGTAACATGGTAATGTTAGCAGAAAATTAAAATTTCTTCTGGAACTAATACTTTGATGGTTTGTTGTTAAACTTATAAGAATTAGGAAATCTTTCTTTTTATTTTCTTATTCTTTCTTTTTTTGGGGTGGGGGACCTTAAAAAAATACTTTTAAAGTTCATAAGTGAATTAAGTATTTCTGTTGTGTCTTTTCTGTTTTTGTTTTCTCCAAACGAAAATAAGAAAACCTTTTGGAGATGATTGCCAAGTGCTTTATATGAAAAAAAAAATAAATCAAAATTTCAGTTAAAAACTTCTTATTGTAGTGAGTTGGTATCCAAATATTAACTTACCATGCTTTCAGGTCAATGGGGATACATTGTTCATGACTGGTAACTTCAAGGAATTCAAGGTGGAAAGTCACACAAATGATGCATGGGATGAACATAATGCTGTGGCCAGTACTGCTGTATGTATTCCACTTCTGTCTTGATCTCTTTTCAAACTTGCCAACAATGGCTTACATGAACTGATTCAAATTTACATGCTTCAGGACTATCTTGCCAGCATTGATAGTGCAGATCAAGCAGGGTTGGATATAAAGTAATTATTTCTAATTTTTGCTACATTGATATTGTAGTCATTATTTTGAGTACTTGTACGTATAAGGCCTCTGGTGCTATTAGTAGTCTCTTCATTATATTCTTAGATGAGTTAGATCTCATTTTGGGGTGATTGTCATTTTAAGTTGTGTAAGATTCACTATATTTTCTTTGACCACTCAGAATTCTGTGGATTTAGGCTGTTCATCGGAGAGTGCTTTTAATATTGGGTTTGGTCACTAATTTCATTATTGTTTGGTATTAGAACAAGACAATGAATAATAATTTGAATATTAAAAAGATAATATTTTTCCAATGGCCTTTCTGTTCATTCGTAAGAGAATCCTTTACAAATATTGATTATAGTTTGTGAAGTTATGATTCATATTTAAATTATACGTATATTATCGTTACAGCTCTGATCTGCAACTCGCAATAGCTCTGCAACAGCAGGAGTTTGAGCAACAGCCACAACGTCAGAATACGCAGCAACCATCAACTGGTGGTGGTTCAAGACTGGTCACAGGTCCACAGGTATGCTATATAATTTTTTACCCCCCACTCAATTTCCTGATGTACTTGTTACCTTCACCGTTAGATCAGTTAATGTTTTATCAGGCCAATCTGCCTTATCTTTTATCTTTGGGTGATATATTCAAAACAGATTTTTCATGGAAAAACTGTACATCCTTGGGTAATATAACTTTGTGGATTATTAGTGCATTGTTGAAAATAAACTACCGATATAGCGCTGTATGCAAATTATAGGCTGATTTTTGAAAGTTTGTTGGAGTGGTGTAAAATACAAATACTGTAAATTTAATTTGGAATCTTGTCATCAATTATCTTAAAATGCTTGAGAATGATTCCAGGTGTTCCACATAGAATTCATTTGCAGAATAGTAAACCAAACATTTAAGAGAAGAGTAGAGTGACTTTAAATGCTACTGACAAAAAAATATCTAATTTGCAGGTGTCACGAAATGGTGGAAGGAACCCTTCATCTTCATCCGCAAAGCCTGATGGAAAATCAAAAGAGAAGTGTACAGTGATGTGAATCCTGCATTCAGGCTGTTTGGGAATTTGTGCTGTAAATGGTTTGTGTTTAGGCCCATTATATTACACATTACTTGACGTTAATAAACCTTGTTAACCATGTTTGTGATTTCAGATCAAGTTTTTAACTTTAAGAAAGAAGTATATAATGAAATACTGCCAGGTCCTCAAATCTCACAACTCTATTTTCCCCATCTTAGCCAGAAATTTTTTTGATTACATCAGATGTAAAATAAGATAGTTGCTTCGGGTGAAAACTTGATTTGTAATTTTTAAAATAACGTTCGTATATATTCGATTAGCATTATCAATGAAATTCATAAAAATAATTAATCAAATTTTCAATCGATACAAAAATATTGTATTGTATCCGGTGCAACAAAGAATCTCTCTTTTAAGTCATACGGTATGGGAAAGTTGAGGACCACATATGATTCTGGCTGTTCGATCCATACCGTGTAATCCCACGTGGCTGATTTCTGATTAGAGACCAGCAATTTTAGGAGGTAACGCATTCACGCTAGGAAAAAAATTCTTATCAAGTCATGGACTTTCTAAAATTTTCATCTTCATTTTTTTAATAATTTAAATGTTACGTAAAAAATCTTTTTAAAAAATAAAAATATATATTTTACGAATGAACGCGTCCTTAATTTTTGTGGACCAGAGGCTTGTAAAATTTCTTTTTCTCTATATATCTAGAAAAAAAATTCATGCTTTTGAGAAGTGAGACTAGAATTATCTGATAAAAACATTTCCTATTTTTTTGGGGGTGGGGGGGAAATGGGGGATTGAAGGGGGGTTTGGGGAAGATAAATACATTTGTGATGTTGATATGGCATCACAAGTTGACAAACAGATGGGAATTAATTCTAAAGATGCTACTCCATATTTTATGGCTTATTGCGAATCAGTCAATTTATAGCAGGTTCAGTACCAAACCATCAATAAGTAGTGTCTTTGGAGTGTCAGCATCTGCCAAGTGTTGGGACCTCAGACCTCACTTTTACATCAGACATTTAATGGCATGATGGAAAAGCCTGAAGGAGGGAGCTCAGTACTAAATGTTGTGTATGGTTCTAGCTTAAATTATTTTTAAATTAATTAAATTTTATTAAATAAAAATAATAAATATTTTGATTTGATTTAATTAAATTTTTGATAAATTTTAAAAATAAATTTTAAATTAAAATTAGTTTTAAATTAAACCAAAACATCACCAATATGTCGTACTAGATCTAAAAGTTGTGGGTGTAGGTTTTTGTTGTTCTATAATGTCATCCAAGATTGAAGAACACCCATGGTTGGCTAAAGCAGACAACATTTTAGCCAGTTCGGTCTAGAAAGAATTTCAACCGGCTGGTGTTTCTGAGTATTTTTTTTTTTTATCCATATTGGTTTCATTTTGTGATAAGATCTGAATTTTTATCAATAATTCTTTGAAACTCTATTCGTAACACAAAAGTACCAAAGATAAAGTTTACATTTCACGTTTTGTGGGGAAACACGGTTTCGTCATGAATGTACCTATCGCATTGCTGTTTCAAATGATACTTGGGTTGCCCGTTTGCCGTTGAAGTATGAAGGTATCAAGTTTGTACTCATTAGGTGTAGGGAGTTAAAATGTCCTTTTTTACGCAGAATAAAGATATTTTTTTTTACTTAAATGTCATTGATTACTGTTTGTGTAATAGTAGCACAGTAATTTTGTTATTCTAGGATGGTAATAGGATCATTGTTTGTCTCACTAATTTTTATTTATTTTTAATAATAACATAAAACCTTTCTCTTTAACTTTTTTTTAGGGGACCATTCTATGCCTGTCGTCATATTAGGTTTATGAGAAGACGACAAAGCTACAGCTGTGATGGCGATCCCACTGGCCACTTCCCACCACATTGCTGATTTTCTTGGGATTGATATCATTTAACTCCCTTTAGACTTAAAGTAGGCTCGGGCTTCTTTGGTTCGGTTATTTATTTCTCACCCATTATCTTATTGGGTTAAAGTTTTTGATTAGTACAAATTAATAAAAGATATAAAATATAATAGTTCATTTTACCTTTGAAGAATATAAAAA
The DNA here is from genome assembly GCA_023935145.1 of Bretschneidera sinensis. NCBI lineage: Eukaryota > Viridiplantae > Streptophyta > Magnoliopsida > Brassicales > Akaniaceae > Bretschneidera > Bretschneidera sinensis. The sequence continues at coordinate 12,371,989 of CM043703.1, forward strand.
AAAGAAAAAAATTCATAAAGACTCAATTCTGATAAGCTTTTGGATAATCCAAAACAGGTAGACTATCATTTATAACATCATGGGTTCGTCTCGTAAAAAGTATTAATAACTCAAATTATTTTAAAAATTATTTAGATTTTATATATCTTTCGTATTATATTCGTGAGGAAAGAGTATATCTCATTTCAAACTAACGGTTTCAATCAGTTGAGAGCTCAAATACCACGATCTACTCGAGATCATTAATCCAAATACCATACTTTCATATGATAATAAGTTTGAATCGGTTTTAATACCATTTATGTATAACATCATAGGTCTATCACAAAAAACGTATAATTTCAAATTACTTTTAAGTTCATAAGACTTTAATTGGGTCATCAAATGAACTCTAATTTCAAAGTTTTCTTCTACAATATTTATTAGGGAATGGAGGGCAGAAAAGAAACAATTATGTTGAGGAGTAAAGGAAAAGTAGTTTAAAATCGAATTTTTAAATTGTCTTTCTATAATTGCCAATTTTTTTATCTTTTCTATATCACCAATTAAGTTTGCTTTCATTTTTTACCATATTAAAACAAGAGCAACTAAGTTTGCATTCCTATTCATTTGATAATGGGTCTGAGTCTTGAACAAATTGCACCTCAAGGTGTTTTACCTACACCTCGACTCTGAACAAACACAAAAAATACTTTTAAAAACACTGATATAACATAATAATACTTTAAAAAAAACATATCATATGGAGTATATAAATTGGGTTTGTGTCCTGACCTATGTCTAACTACTTGATCTAAAAATTTAAAATGTCAACTTAAGTTAATATATTTGGAGTTTATTTAAAAATTTATTCATAGGTTAAAAAAAGTAGTAATTAATGTTTTTAAAGATTATCGGGCTTGGCTTCTATCCTTATCTTTTGATCAAAATATGCAATCTCAACTTTTCATATACTATATGAGATCTACAAATTTATGTTTTATGTGGATCTATATATATATAAATGGTTGAAATTATATCATTTTTTCAAATGATAGAAGTTGAAACCAAAGATTATCAATAAGCATATTGATAAATATATATAAGATTAATTTTTTTTTCAATGGAAGCTTATTGGACTGATCGGTTACAAAGGGAGAAGTAGATTTTTCATCTCTTATTCCTTTAATCCCTAGTGAGGATGATATTCGATCTCATATCTCTTTTATGATGACAAATGACTATACATTAAGGTAGCCGACCTATGCCACATGTGTATTCCATTGCAAGAAAATGGATATCACAAATCATTTACATGTGGACCCTATGACGAGAAAAGTTATTGTTTAGCACAGGTTTATGAAAGATACATGTCATAAAGGTTTATTTTATCATTAGATGATATGAGAAGAGAGAGAAAAAGAGATATTTTTTCTTTTATTTATTGATGAGATGGACCCTTATGTCATATATATAATTTGTTGATGAATGGAATGGTCAGATTTAGATCAGTGTTGTGAAAGGTATTTTCTGGGTTCGCCCGTGGGCGTTTTCGGGTCAGAACTCCGAGACCCGAGGCTTCTGGGAGTACGCCCAATGCAATTTTTTTTCTTCTCCTGCAAATAGTAAGCCCCTTAAGTCTTCTTCCCTGAGGCTCAAACCTATAACCTAAAGTGTCATAGATCTTAACCACTAAGCTAGCACTCTTGTTATGACATTGTTACGCTTCATAAATATATAATACATGTTATCTATCTTAATAATAATTACAAACTATTTAATTAATCACTTACAAATTACAACAATATAGAAATATAAGTTATACTTCATATAATTTATATAAAAATATATATTAATATTTATAAAATTATAATTATCACACTATAGAGAGTTAGTAAAGTATTAAACTTTGATAAAAATTAATTAAAATTATTTTATTATTCTAATTAATTAATTAATATTATTTTATTAAAATTTCGAAACACTCCAAAAGATTCAAAAGATTTAACTGGATTTTCAACATTTCAGGTCATAATTTTAAATTTTCAACGTTTTGATTGAACATCATTACAAATAGAACTACTATGTTGGAGGACCATAGTGTAAATTGATGGATACATATGCAACAAATGATAGTGTACGTCTAATATCAGGTGTGATTAAAATTTTCATCAAATTGTTTGATATTTGTGTAAAAAATATTTTGATAAATATTCATTAATAGGTCTTAAGTTAGTAAAGTTTATTGATAATTAATTTATTTATATTATTTCAATTTTTTAGTATTTTTATAATTTAATTAATATTATTTTATTTAAAACACTCGAACGTTTCAAAAGCCTTACACCCCAACACCTCAGGGCTTACACCTCGCCTCATGGAGACAAAATGCCTCGCCCAACGCCCTCGTCTATGAAAACACTGGTTTAGATAACAATACTCTCCTAGGAATAATTTCTTTTCATCCAACCTTATAAGATAGAAATTATTGTTTTTAATGGGTTTCTTATTTCTATCAAAGAAAAATAAAAGATAAAAAAAGGAGTAATAATTTATATAAGTGGATGTTAGTGTTCTGTTTCTTTAACATCTACATGATATATATTAGCTCAAAGAAGGAAAAGAAAAAGAAATTAAAGGCTAAAAAGAACCACTGGTTTTTGTAGAATAAAACTTTTGCTACTTGTATTATTTTTTTCTACAAATGAAACAACTTGAAAACTTGTACAATGATATAAAACTATAGTTAGGAAAATACTTTTCTTGTTTCCAAAGCAACATTTCCACTAAAACAGAAGAAACCTAAGAAAAATATATGCATATTTCTTCTCTGTTTTTCTTTTTTTTCTTTCTTTCCCGCTTAGGCTCAACTCTTTTGCAATTTGCAACGCTTCAACACATGTTTTTCTTTATGTAGGACCCACATTCTTAACCTCTCTCCAAGATGGACCATCCACCACTGTACCAACCACATAATTAGAGGTGGGAAATGTCGAATAGGGTATAAGTAGCGTCTGACAATTAGTCAACGAATATTAGTTAAAATATTTATTTTTTTTGTTTATATTTATATTTTAACGAATAGTTAATAGGTATTGATAAAAAAAATTAATTTAAGTGAGAAAATGATGACTTAGATCGAATACAGATCAAATCTTACTAGTAACAAGTCAACGTGTATGAATTAAAAATATTCGTTTTCTAACATACTTTATTTTTCATATTCATATTTGTGTTTTAAAAAACAATTAACGAATCAAAAATCGATATGGACTAAAAGTCTTACATCTATATATAATAATACTCTAAAAATTTAAAGCTTCCTATGATATCGGGATCACTAATCAATGAAAATCATCTTTTTTCATTTACTCTAGTATCGAATAATGATTTTTTTCTCGGTAAAAAGATAATTTATCAATTTAACTTTCACATGTAATGAATAATGATGTCACTCAATTACTAATTGATTGACAAGATTACAAATAAACGAGTATCTAAGATGTTCCCTTTAACAATATTGATTATAATAATAATACCCTCTAATTACAAGTAACACAATTTTTGTACACGTCTCATTATAAACTTGATCTCATTTCAATTGTTAAAGGATAAAAAATCATGATAAACATCCCTGCAAAATTTTGGTTGCAAATGAGAACTGTAATTGATCAAACGGTTGATATCATCCCATCAGTAATCATGCTTTTGGTTAACAGCTAGGTCCACTACCTATATCAGCATACCACGTCAACCCATCCCAAATAGTTGCTGGTTTGTCGCTAATCTCTTAAGAAATTAGCAAATGGGTTGTCTTGCTTTTTTTTTTTTGTCTCCTCGATCACTGATAAAGTACAGTTAAAATTAGATGAATAAATGAAGATAAAGAAGAAGGAAAGAGACCAAACTCTGAAGAGCATACACCAGCCAAGAAGGCTGAATAGTGACCGCTCAACCCTCAGCCGACTTTCTTGGACAACAAATTAAAAATAATTAAAGGATGATGCCTTTATTTGTACACCCTTGGTGGAAAGCCCTATTTGGTTGGAAGAGTGATTTGTCGCTTTCGAACCATTTTCTTAATAATTTTATTCAATTTGCCACTTTTTTTTTCATTTCCAACCGTGTTAATTAAGGTTTAGTTTAAGGGTATAACTTATTAACCCAAATAATGTATAAGATTATAAAGAGAACTTAATTCGCACAATAAAAAAAATGGAATTAGATATTAGTGTGCACGGATAGAGTTGGATTAGATTAGAGGTTAATACCGACTTATCAACTCATGACATTATATTATAAACCATAATTCAATTCAACTCATGACGGTTATAAAAATCTCAATTTTAACTTAACACGTGAAAAATAGAGTTGGGTTTGAATTGACTTGTGAAATTAAAATTGCGTTTAATGAGTTGGATTAGATCAAGTTGGCGCGAGTCAGAGTAGATTTGTGAATTATATTTTTCATTTTAAAATGCTAAATATTACGAATAAAATTTTAAAAATATTAAATTCATATATCTCTAAAATATTTGAGATATTTTAACCTTAATCTAAGGTAACTCTAAAATATCTCAATCCTAGCTCATTCAAACTTCAAATTGGACTCAAATAGGATATGATTGTAAGGATACTTTAGTATATGATCAAAAGGAAACAAGGAGTGACATTTTTCATGATAATTATTTAATCATTTTCTTTTCTCTCTTCATCATGAATTCAGTTTGAGGTTACTTAGGAATCTAAAAAATGTTTGTGATCCTATAGCTATTGATTGGCACAGGTTATAAAGATTGATGTGAATGAAACACTTCTAAGATTGGGAAATTGCTTTAAAATTACAGAGAGATTTCTGTTCATCCTATGCAGAGTTAGTTTGTACAGTGTTTGCTCCTGCAAATGAAGGACTTTTTAGCAAGAAGTCTGAAAAACTTTGAGTGTGATTTTTTTTATATAAAAATTATGAAATAAGACATATAATACATATAGATTTTAATTATAAAGTAATTCTTATTAAATCTTAAAATTTAAAGACTTTAAATCCATGTGCAAGAATAATATATTACATGTTTTACTCTATAATTTGTTCAGTAGAAGAGTTGCACTCCAAAGCTTTACATAGTCACTACCAACCAAAACTTCTTAATAATTAGTAGTAATTTTACATTAACCCTCACCTAAAAAAGGATTGCCTATTTCAAAGTACGAGGAGTTTTTGTTTGTGTAAGGTGTAAAACTTATTTTTATACTGAAGTGAAAATTTAATTGGTGATTTTTAAAAATTTTACTAGTAATATTTATACATATTCAATTAATGTTACTAATAAAATTTTTAAAAATTATTAATCAAATTTATACTCTAATACAGAATAAAGTTTTGCACCCTATGCAAATATCAATCCATCACCAAATTCTTCTGATAACCCAAAGATTAATTGATGCACTTAATCCAATTTACCATATACCCACTTCCTTGACCTAAGGCCATGTTGAAAATCAAGACCAAAAAAAATTAAAAAACATAAATAGTTTAAAAAAATATCTAAAAGAAAATAAAACGAAAAGGCAATGAAAGTGTCAGGGCCCCTGCTGATCAAGTTTCCTTTTTCTTTTATCTGACCCCTCTTCCGACCTCTTTCATATTAATGATTCCATAGCCTCCGTCTCTCTCTGTATTCTTTTTTTCTAAAAGACTTCAAAACAAAACTAAACTTGGTATCCTCTCTCTTGCTCCCTCTCTCCTCTGTTTTATGCTTTTCTTTTTTCTGTGTATGTAAAACCTGTACATATCACAGAAGTGGTGCAGAAAGTTGTGTCTCGGATCCGGATATACTGCCTCTTGGCCCTTTCCTCTCTCTCTCTCTTCTCTTACACAATTAACAAGAAAAATTAAACTGTCCTCTAGTTGTTTTCTTCTCGATCTCTGTCCATAAAACATCACCAAAAGCAAAGAAAGTTCACTCTGAAGCACGAGGGTCTTTCTCAGTGGTCCTCAAATTCTTTATACACAAAACACAATTCTTTTTTGTTTCCATCACTCATAATTAGTCATTACACTGATCTAGTAATCTCCCTTCACTTTAATTAATATACATTTTTAATCTTTAATTAATTACTACTCCTATTACAGAGCTCAATAAATAGAAGGAGATGCAAGCAGAAACAGCAGCAGGCTTAGGTCTGATGGGTAGTACCAGTAGTGGTGGTGGTGACATGTCCATGTCCGCTGGTGGTGGTGGTGGTGGTGACCAGCAGAATCGGCAGTTCATGGCAGAGATAGCGACGCACCCTTTATATAAACAGCTCTTAGCAGCACACGTGTCGTGTCTACGGGTGGCTACACCAATCGATCAGTTGCCACTTATTGATGCCCAGTTGTCTCAGTCTCACCATCTCCTTAGGTCCTATGCCTCACAACATCACGGCGCTCACTCTCTCTCTCCTCATGAGAGGCAAGACCTTGATAACTTCTTGGTAGGTTTCTCTTTTTTTTAGTCCTTAATTTTGAGGACCCATTTTTCCATTTTTCATTTATTTTGTTTATAAAGACCCTTTTATCTTGTTTTCAAGTGCCCCTTCCCTATATGGTTCTTAACTTTTTATGTTTGAGCTAGGGGAAGAAATTTATTGGTTTTCTTTTGGTGGGTTTTTGTTTTGGTTGTTGTTTATGGTTTTGTGGTAAGTTTAGTTGATTTTTTTGCAGGCACAGTATTTGATAGTTTTGTGTACTTTCAAAGAACAGCTTCAACAACATGTCAGAGTCCATGCCGTTGAAGCTGTCATGGCCTGCCGTGAAATCGAAAATAACCTACACGCTCTCACAGGTTTGTTCTCTCTCATGTAATATAATCATTTTTCTCAAAGTAATTATGATTTTATCACCGTTAGCTAGCCAAAGAAATTAAATTTCTTGCATTTGTTAAATTGCAAGATTAGGGGATAATTAATTAATCGATGGTGCTAATATTTTGGCTTCTGTTGTTGTTTGGATGCTTGGTGATGCGGTTGGTAGACAAGAAGATAAGAATGGGTATAGGGGTTGCTTGTAAGTTTTGAGTGTCCGTACAAAATGAGGTGGGTGCAACAAATAGTAGGTTTGGACCTACTTCTACCAGAAAACAAAATATGTTGGGGAGGTGTGTGTTAGTTGATGATGAAGGGCACCACCACAAGTTTTAAATGGAATAATTTGGATTCTAGAAGGTAATGTTTTTATTAATTATAATCTTCACTTTTAGCTTATAAAGATAATTCATGACTTTCTTTTTTATTTGTATCCCCCATATGATTGAGGAATGTAGTAGAAAGTTAATTAGGGGCCGTGTATATATATAGAACCAATCATCTCTTAATCACACAAAAAAGAGAGAATGACAATACTCCTTTAGGGGATTGGATACCCATAATGACAAACAATATGTTGAGGGCAGGTCATTGAGATACTTAAATGCCATCACTATTTTATTATGGAATGTGCAAAAGAAATTTTTTTAAATTTTTTTAATAGGGTATCTTGATTTTTGGCGACTCGCTATATATATATATATATATATGCAAAACTCCCTTTGCATATACCGAGTAAAACTCAAAATAAATTTAAAATACTTGACCCTTGAAAAAAAGTTGTTTGCACTTAGTATAAAAACAAACCCAAGATCTATAATATGCGATATGATGCTTAATAATCATAATTCGTGGCGTTAATGTTTTCGTAAAGGTTAATTTTTTTCTCTATGAATAAAAGTTAATTCAAATACTACAGAAAAAAGCAAAAATATTGGAACACCCAATTTTTGACACCTATTTGAGTCACCAGCCCGACCAATGGATAAGTAATTATGTGTAATATTCTGCAGGAGCCTAACTAGTAAACGATCATTTTGCTTCAAATTTTTTTGTTGTAGTTAGTGGGATTTGTGGGGCTTGAACGGGCTTGCGCGATGATGACAGATTTGAGTGAGTGTCTAGGATGGCACAATATATAGCAGCACACTGTAGAGAAATACACAAGCTTGCCTCCCAGATTAAATTTTCTCCCTCCGCCTATGCCAAGAGAGCTAAGACCTTTGGTTAATACAAAAGGAGAGTGTTAGGTTAATGCATGAACTTGTTGGTTTTGTTTGAAGAGTTATTCTTATAAGAAATCATCATTTTAATGACAAAATAGGTTATATTGATAATCTACAAAATTAGTTAACTACATTCACAAATAATGTACTATTAAGGATCATTGATATAAACACTATTTTTTGTCACTATTTGTCACTACAATCACACTATTTTTCAACTAATCTTTCACGGCCTTAGTTTTATTCCTCTAGATGTTTCATTGCTATGTTGAGATGATCGTAACAAAATATTTGCTTTCAGACTTCTTTGATGTATTTTACTTTGGTCTTCCTTGTTGTTGCTCTTAATTTTTTATTTTCTCATTTTCATTAGTTATCTCTTTTCCTTTGAAAGTTTTTTTTTTGTAAAGGTTTGCCTCAATTGATTCTATACTTCATTCGTTATACATATCGGTAGGGTTTGTCGAACTCTCCACCATAATAAATGGTTTTACCTTTAAAAAAAAGGAAGTATAAAAAGGTCTTTTTAATATTATATTATCCTATCTAGTTGATTGTAGCTAGCTTTGCAAAACTTCAGAAAACATTGCTAAACAATATGGCAATTTGCTTGAAAATCGATTCTAAAATCTTTAGAAGTTTGTTTTGTTTCAAGTTTGATTCAAAGACCAGCGGAAGTAAAATTAAGAAATTTTCAGAAGCCCTCCACATAAATGTCCGGGTAGTATCAAACTCGAGTGAGAGCTTGCTTATTGGTTCAAATATTGATGTCTGTGTGGGTTTTATATTATTCTTATTATCATTGGCTAAAAAGCAAACAGTAATAAATTAGCTAGGTTTATGGAGAAAACTTACTCCAAATTAAACATCAAATTTCTTGTTATTACCGAAGAAAAAAACAAGGACAACAAAAGATGAAGACGAGTTGTAAAAGCAATTTTTTGTTTGTGAGTTGTCACTGTCTTTTGGATGCTTTGCACCCCATGAAAATAACTCAAAATCATCTGCATGCATGCATGCCAGTGAATTAAGCATTTAAAAATCTTATTAAAAGCTGTTAGGGTTTGCTGAACTTGCTTATTTTGAGGTAGTACTGTAGTACTTGTCATCAGCATGAACATGATTTTTGTTCACCTCAATTGAATTGAGTAAGCAATGGCATGTATGTTCTTGTTAGAGCATAGCAAATACTATTGATAAAAGTGATTTTTAATAGATTTTTGGTGTGAAAACAGTTATTCTTGTTTCATAATTAATGCAATTTCTTTCTTTTGCCCTAGTAGCATTCTTTAACACAACCTGTAACTTTTATTCCGTGGGCAAGTTTAATGGTTGATACAACTAATCTTTGACCTATGTCTGTGCAAGTGCAGTTACTCTTTCATGCACATTCAAATTGCACAGAACCTAATCGAAATACAAAAGTTAATTAAGCTTCATAAATCAACTGTCGTTCTGAGAAACTTGTTTCTGAAAATATATTTTGTTATTTTTTACAACTGTTTCTATAATAGCTTTTAAAATAATGAGAAAACATATTTAAAAATGGATAATAATTTTTCTGTCATTAAATTATAACTCCATCATAATTAGATAGATTAAAAAAATAAAATTCTAAAATAATAGTTATATAAATTTGTTTTTAGTGAAGAACAACAAAAAAACTTTTTCTATTCTTATTTTTAAAAGATCAAGTGTTAGAGGAACACTCCGACCACTAACTAGTAATTGGACGACTCTTGTAGAAGCTATATTAATAAATTACTATTTTAACTTTAAAAAAACAACTATTTTGCAATGTAACAAATGAAGATGATTTTTATTTGCTGTTGATTCGAGTGGTCAAAATGAAAACTCTAAATTTTACTCTTTTTTAAAATATTGTTTGACAACAGAGAAGCGTAAAACTAATCCAAACATGCCTTTAAAGTTTTGAGGAATTGGAGGATAAAGTTACCCTCCATATCTTATCATTTCCATTAAAAGAAAAAAATCTCAAAACAAGAGGTATATATATGTACACCTCTTCATTTTCTCTACTCTCATTTCCTTATTCCCCTTTAATCCAAACTAGAGGTTAAGGAGATCACATTGATGGTCCTAAACTACATACCTAGCGGTTTTTGGAAAAAAAAAAACAAACTAAAAGAACTACTCTTTCAAGTTTTTGTCACAAGTATTTCAAACAATATATATTTATATATTAAGACATATATGTCTCTCAAAAATGAAAGAAATATTTTCATATTTCCTGTCAACACTCAACAGTTGGCTATTACTACATGTCATGGAAGAAAATGCATGCTTAACTAAAGCCAAGTAGTCACTCATATATTGGTTCAGTTGTGTGGGATTACTTGATTTCTTAGTAGTTAGTATCCTTTTTAGATTTTACCCATCTTGGCTAGCTATGACAATTGACAATAACAGTGAGGCTTTTTTCTTGTTGAAAAAAATTCAGGAGTATGTTTGGGTGAAGAAGGTACTGGTGCAACAATGTCAGATGATGAGGATGAGCTACAGATGGATTTCTCTTTGGATCAATCTGGCGCTGCTGACGGGCATGACTTGATGGGTTTTGGTCCCCTGCTTCCAACAGAATCCGAAAGGTCTCTGATGGAGAGAGTTAGGCAGGAATTGAAGATTGAACTGAAGCAGGTAACTAATACTCTTCAAAATAATTATTGAATGATGTGAAAAATATGGAGTACTGCTTTGTTAGCTTTTATGAATTATTATTTCCTTTCTTTTGAGGGGAAGTCCTTCCAATTTTTGCTTTTGGAATCCTGTTTGATGGTTTTGGTTACTGGGATCCTGTTATATGATCTTGGTTACCATATTTTGCAGGGTTTTAAATCAAGGATTGAAGATGTAAGGGAGGAGATATTGAGAAAAAGAAGGGCTGGAAAATTACCAGGTGACACAACCTCAGTGCTGAAAACTTGGTGGCAGCAACATTCAAAGTGGCCCTATCCAACTGTAAGGCAGCAACAGACTTCTTTCTTCATACATGAGCTTCACTGAATTATTTTGTTTCAAATTTCGGATTTTTCAGGTTTCTAGTAATCTGTTCAGATTCGATTTCATATCTTTGTTAACTATTTAATTGCTTATATAGAACTTTAACATCTGATTTCATAATTGATTTCACCATTTCAAGATCCATGACCCAATTTGATTCCTGTGGATATATATAAACATGATACTAATTACAGGAAGATGACAAGGCAAAGCTTGTGGAGGAGACAGGGTTGCAGCTGAAGCAAATTAACAACTGGTTTATCAACCAAAGGAAGCGCAACTGGCACAGCAACTCCCAATCTGTTACCTCCTTGAAGTCCAAGCGCAAGAGGTAGACAAAACCATCAAATGAGGAACTAACTGATTGATCATCAGGAAGATCTTATTACATGTCCATGATAGCGCCTTTTTTACATGACCTTTGGTTGGGGGTAAATAGTTCTAGCTAACATTTTATGAAGGAATGAAACCTGAAAGTTGGTAGATAATTTGGAGACCAAGTACAGAATGTGACAATGGGTTGGAGTTCATATAGCTTCCATATATAAGTTTGTAGATTAATGTTTCTAACATAGTAAAGACAGTATCTTCAAGATTTTATTTCCTATTTTATCTGTGTTGCCTCTGTTCTTTAACAGAGGGTGTTGTATGATACTACTGCATCTTTCTAATGCGCGCAATATATATTTTGCCTTTGTACACATATTTTTCGAAAGAAAACTGAACCAACAAACATAAATTGGCGTAGAGAAGATAAGATTTGTTGTTGATTTGGGTAGCTTTCATTAAATAATATCACGATGATTTAAAAATTTTAAAAAAATTATTCGAACTTTGACCATTATTAGGTTTTGTTCGACATCAAAATTGAATGATTTTTCTTTCCATCTACTTCTTAAAATATACATAACCAATGAAAGTGCAAGATCCCAAATGATGAATTCAAAAGGCCCGTTTTGAAATTCTTTGTTTTCTCCTTTTTATGGTTTTAGTTTTTGACAAAACCATAAAAATAGAAAAAATTAATTAAACTGAAAAGTTTTTCAAGTAAAGACTAAAGCTTCGGGTGTTTTCTTTTTCATGTTTTTCCTTCAAATGGATAAGAATAAGTCACGTGAATACATTAATTAAGAGGATTGAAATAAATATATGGGACCTCTATAAAAAAAAATTAAAAAAAAAAACAGTGGGGTGGGGTGATATTGTGAGCCTATCAATTTTCTTTACTCCTGGCGGCTAGCATCAGGCGGGAGGCCATTTGATTTTACTTTGACCAAGAAAACAAGAGAAAGTATCACGATACATCCCGAACAAAATAGAATGGAACTTTCTAAGCAGCCAAACTCTTTTGACTCTCTCTCTCTCTCTGGCCTGCATAGACACGTTGGACTTTGTCTCTACAACTGTTTGTTGAAATATTCTTCTCGCTCTTCTTCTTCTTTTTTTTACCTACATTTCTCATAATGGGTAGATCTGAAGTTTCCTGTTCCTCTTTGTATTCATTCAACGGTGTCATTGAATTTGTTGGTCTATCACCAACTCTTTCCTTTCTCTTGCACATTCAACTCTTTCCTTTCTCTCATGTATATTATGCCCAGAATCCACGCATCTGAATCCCAATTTAATCTCTTTGATTCCTCTGTTCAGAATATTCACCTGGGTACTTTTCATCTCACTTTTGAGGGCTACCCAGATTCATTTAGGTTCCGTTTGTTCCTCTTGTGACCACCAACTAGTTGATTCATGGTCTAAATGAACCGGATGTTTGTCGATTTATGATTTTCAGTGCTGTCTTTGTTGTTCTGGCAATTTCTTAGCTGTGTCATAGCTTTTTAAGGTTTGTTCAATCAGTCACAGAGTCAACGTCTTTATTGTAAAGGTGAATCACATCGTTCAAGCTTGCTTGAAGTAGTGAGGATTGCTTGCTTATATGGCTCATCCTGTTTATACTGAAACTTCGTCATTTGGAGGCTCACACCATGGCCAAGGCCAGCAAGTTTTGCCTTTTCAGACCGTTAAAGGGTCCTTGAAATTTTTTCTCTTACATGGGAATTTAGATATTTGGGTCAAGGATGCTAAAAACCTCCCTAATATGGATATGTTTCACATGAAATTAGGGGATATGTTTGGGAAGTTCAACGTGAAGGTTGGCAGCAAAATTGAAGGCCATATGCCTCATAAGATAACAAGTGATCCTTATGTTACAATCTCGGTCTGTGGTGCTGTAATTGGGAGGACTTTTGTGATAAGTAATAGCGAGAACCCTGTCTGGATGCAGCGTTTTAATACTCCTGTTGCACATTATGCTGCGGAAGTTCATTTTGTGGTCAAAGACAATGATGTTGTAGGCTCCCAGATTATGGGTGCCGTGGGGATCCCAGCTGAGCAATTATATTCAGGGACAAAAGTTGAGGGAGTCTTCCCTGTCCTAAATGCCAGTGGGAAGCCCTGTAAGGCTGGAGCTGTATTGAGTTTATCGATTCAGTACACCCCAACAAAGAAAATGAGCCTTTATCATATGGGAGTAGGTTCAGGTCCCGATTACAATGGAGTCCCGGGGACATACTTCCCTCTTAGGAAAGGTGGTAAAGTTACACTTTATCAGGATGCGCATAATCATGATGGTTTACTGCCCAATTTGAGGCTTGGAGGTGGTGTTCAGTACAAGCATGAAAGTTGTTGGGAGGACATCTCTAATGATATAAGTCAGGCTCGTCGCTTGATTTACATTACAGGATGGTCTGTTTACCATAATGTTAGACTGGTTCGGGGTAGTAATAATCCAACAGATTGCACGTTAGGGGATCTTCTCAAAACCAAGTCACAGGAAGGTGTGAGAGTGCTGCTTCTTGTATGGGATGATCCGACCTCTAGGAGCATTTTGGGATACAAAATGGTAAGGAACTGAAGAACTCTCTTTCACCTATTATGCTGGTTTTTCTGTTCTGCAGCCTAATTTGGACTTAATTGTCTTACCATTAATATTTACTGCTTCTGTTTTTTGTTTTCCCACACACAAATGTTCAACTCAGAAATACTAAATCTTTTGAAGATTGTTTCCCTTTTGAATTTACATTTTTCTAAATATTCTCACTTAAGAGCCTATATACAGCATTGATATCAAACCACACAACTTATTTAAGGAATGTCTCATTGTTGGTGAGTCACATTAATATGGTTATTGGTTGCAGGTTGGATCTTTTCTGTTCTGTTAAAATGGGGAAAGAAAGTAGTGTCTACTGTTAATAGTGTTGGGTAATGCCTGGAATCATGGAGAAAATATTTGGGGGTAAAAGAAGAGGAAAAAGGAAAAAAGGAAAGGAAGAAGAGTTTTTTGGGACTGATTTGTCTGTTTTCAAATCAATGAAAATTTTAAGGATTCTAAAGGAGAATCTTAATATTCTTTAAACCTAGTGAATTGCCTAAATGGTTTGGGAGACTCTCCTATTTATAAGAATAAGATATAAACCCTAAAAGATGAACCATTCTAAGCAAAGAAGAGGCTCTAAATCTAGATTTTCTATTCCAAAGGGGAGAGAATAGGACTTGGGTGTATTGGGGCAATGGGTTAGAATGAGTTCATTGGGTGAGAGTTTTTGTCAGTCTAAAAACTTGTAACATGTTAGTTTTATTAGAGGAATAAAACAATCTTGTTGTTAGGATCGTATGGACGTAAGCAAGATATGCCGAACCACGTAAAACTTTGTTTTATTTTTTATTTTCTGTTGTTTTATTTTTGCATCGTTTATTGTTTTGTACTCTTATTGTGTTTATTATTTGCATGGATCTTGGACGGATTTTTTGGTAAAAAAATTCCCAACAAATAGCTACAGAAAAACTTCTTGCTGTTGTATATGTTAAGAAGCAGTTTAAAAAAATGTAACTTTCAGGTGTTGCCATGGTGAAAATTTCTATTATTCTACTTAGTTATATGCTTTCTTTTACCGTAATAACTGTGGCACAAATGTGGTTAAACAAATTCTTCTTGTTTATGAAGATGTATACATGGCTGTGGTTGCTAATGATTTCAGAAAGAAAAACCATTGTTAAGATAAAGAATGCTTGGATCTTAATACTGCTTAAACCAATTTGTTGATAGATGGGTCTGATAAATTCTTGTACGTATGTTTTACTTCACATGAAGAATGCATAAAATTGCTGAATTAATAAAGAAATAATCCAGCTATTACTGATGTCACTGAAGTTTCAAGTACAAAATTTAAGGGATGAGCATGAGTTTTTCACTTATAAATACCTTTTTTCTTTTTTCTTTTTTGTAGCATATGTGGTTTAAAATAATAGTAGTAATAGTAATAATAATGTGCAAAATTGATTCAAATATATGTTGTAAATGTAAAAGACTAGAAGGGCATCATCATCACAGAAACATGAAAAATCAATAGGTTCTTCTGAATTTTAAATTTTGTATGATCTGTTAGTGCCATTAGCTACATTTTTCCATATGTGTTCTATTTCATTCATTCTTTTTGTCCTTCCTATGGTCCTATATAGGACAGGAAGGTGAAATATATTTAATGTGGCTTAGCCAAAGTAGATTGGATAAAGCTTTGCTGAATTTTAAATTTTGTATGATCTGTTAGTACCAGGGAGCTGCATTTCCCATATGCGTTCTATTCATTCATTCTTTTTGTCCTTCCTATGGTCCTATATAGGGCAGGAAGGTGAAATACATTTAATGTTGCTTAGCCAAAGTAGATTGGATAAAGCTTTGTTGAATAGAGTAGCAGTTCATTATCTTTCCAATTGTAATCTCTGCTTTAGACTTTTGAGAACGTGAGTACAACATTTTTTTTTTTTTCCTTTTTCTCTCTGGATAGACTTTCAGCTTGAAGTGAATATTTTTCGTACTTTTGAACTACTTAAAATTGCAATTATTTATGTTTAATAATGCACTAGGTATTGAATTACTATTGCTATATGTAGGAAGGGATAATGAACACCAGTGATGAAGAGACTCGCCGTTTTTTCAAGCACTCTTCAGTGCAAGTGGTACTTTGCCCTCGATCTGCCGGGAAAGGACTTAGCTGGGTCAAAAAGCAGGTTGGATATAATTAGTCAGTGCATACTTGTCTATGGTTTACATGCTTTTTGTTTCTTATCTCATACTTCGATTTGACACTCGTTGATTGCACAAACCTCTTCAAGCTTGACAAAAAAGTGAACTGGGAGTCTGAGACTTATTCATACCCGTAGATGTGCTGCTTATTATTTTTTTCTTCATTTTACTGGCCTAAATATGAAGCTGATATAAAGTGGAAAGGAATCAACCATCAGTGGAGTTGGATGTGTACCTTCAATTGATTGTTTAGTGATTTTACTGATGGGAAATTATCAGTGCCTTGTATTTGGTAGGAAAATAAAATTAAAAAAAAAGATAAAAAAGGAAGAATAGAATGGACATGTCAATGTGATAAGATTTCGAAATTAAGCTTTCCCCTGAAATATTTTTGATAACCATAAATTTGAAATTCCTTTTGAAGTTTCTTGACATAGTAGCATCTGTATAGCTGATTAGCTTTAGCTTGACTGTGTGCATATAGCCAGTAAATGGAAAATGTGGATCATTTTACACTTCTGTGCTCTTTGTTGTCTACTATCTGCAAAGTATTTGATCTTGTTTCACAAGACTTGATAAACTGAATCCCTCACCTTGTTGAAATTGGAGGGGGAGATAGTCAACAATAAACACATTCCAGATCTAATTCATGTCACCATGGGCTGTTGAAGTATCCTGTTATCTTTGCTAAATGCTTTACTACTTCAATATAAATCATAGTTCCAAATCGGAGAGTTTCTTTTGGTCTGTCTTCAAATTGTACCATTTACCTGTATCTGTCTTATTCCGCCTGTACATGTATGTCACATATAATTTTCTGAACTAAAACCTCTTACTTCTCTTTTGGTTATCAGGAAGTTGGGACAATCTACACCCATCATCAGAAAACTGTGATTGTGGATGCTGATGCAGGTCAATTCAAGAGAAAGATTATAGCATTTGTTGGAGGTCTCGATTTATGCATGGGACGATATGATACTCCAAAACATCCTCTTTTTAGAACTTTACAGACAGTGCACAAAGACGACTACCATAATCCAAATTTCACGGTAATTATTCAATCGAAATTTTCAGTTGCGCTGGATCTAAACTAGCTGTTTCAAAATTGGGAAACCTATTCTTCTTGTTTTTGTCCAACATAAAATATCTTATCAGGATCATGTTTATATGAATTTTGTCTGAGTTAGCAGAAGTAAATGCAAACTACAAGTTGACAGAACACATGGGAACCGAAGCATCCACTTGATGCAACCACAAATACAATACGTAATGCAAAATTATTTTCAATTAATCACCAAATATCAGTAAAAATATTATGCTCAATATGGAGAAGATTCCCCTCTTTTTTTCCTTTCTTCAAAATGAAATCACCCCCAGAAGTTCCTAATCTGTTCTTTATCAGAATTCTATTACATTTACGTTGTGCTTCTGTGATTTGATCTTGAGAGCAGCCACTTAATGCAAAGTTGCTGAAGGGTATAGATATTTGCTCGCATTACTGCAGTTTAAAAGGACAAACAGTTATAATGGCTGTTTGCCTTCCGATATTTGTTGCAAATAGTATAATCCATTTCCATTACTACAAACTAAATAGCAGGATCTCACAAAGATGAAACAATAGAGGCCGAGCAAGAATGAAGAGTTCTCATACGAATGTTCACATTGTGTTTTTCGCAACCTCCCTCCTCTCCCCAGCCTTTGACTCGTTTTTTTCGTAACTTTCTCAGGGCCCTGCTGTTGGTTGTCCAAGAGAACCATGGCATGATTTGCACTCACGTATTGATGGTCCAGCAGCATATGATATCCTGACCAATTTTGAGGAGCGTTGGTTAAAGGCTTCGAAACCTCGTGGACTTAAAAAATTAAAGACATCATATGATGATGCATTACTCAAGATTGAAAGAATTCCTGAAATTATTGGGATGGCAGAGATGACTTGCTTGAGTGAGAATGATCCAGAGGCTTGGCATGTTCAGGTATGTTGGATGTCAATCAGCTGGTAGCGTTCAATTTTCCAGTGCCTGCCTCTTTTTTTTGCCCCCTCTAATATGGTTGATTTTTTAACTAAATTTGGCAACAATTGAAGGTTTTCCGTTCAATTGATTCCAACTCTGTGAAAGGATTTCCAGATGACCCGAAAGATGCTACAAACATGGTGAGAAAAACAGTAGCTTCTAGCTCTCTTTCCTTAACAATAAGCCATTGGATTTGTTTACAATGAATCAATGATGGTTAATCTATTTGTATTTTATTTAATTGTAATAGAATCTCTTATGTGGGAAGAATGTACTCATAGACATGAGCATACATACTACATATGTTAAGGCAATACGGTCTGCACAACACTTCATCTATATCGAGAATCAGTACTTTCTTGGGTCGTCATATAATTGGGATTCCTACAAAGACTTAGGTGAGAAACTCTGAACTTCATGGTAATGGATTGGGGAATATGTTATTGAAACTTGGTAATCTAAAAACCACCTTTTCAAGCTTTTATGCTTCCTTTCTATCTACTTCTTGAGATTTTCATGGTAACATAGAGAGTATTCCAAGTGGTTAAGTTTTGTGCTATATATTTAGTTGAGTTGTAATCTAGGGTTTAGGTTAGATATGAGAGAGAGAAAGAGAAAAAAAGATGGAGAAGAAAGGTTTAGGTTTATTCAATTAACCCTTCACCTGTTAACATATTATTTATATATGAGATAGATAAGTCCAAGTACAAAACTACCCTTCAGGAAAAATAAAGGAAATAAAAATAATAACTCTAACATTCCCTCTCAAGTTGGAGCATACAAATCAAGCATGCCCAGCTTGGAAGATAGCTGCTGGAATGATGTACGAGCAAGAGGCTTTGTGAGAATATCACCAAGCTGATCACCCGAACGAACATATGGAGTAATAAGCTCCTTCCGGAGCAACAAGTCCCAAATAAAGTGACAATCCACTTCAATATGCTTGGTACGTTCATGAAAGACGGAATTATTAGTAATAAAAATGGCAGCTTGATTATCACAATACATCTCCAGAGGAACAGAAACATCAATACCAAGGTCATGAAGGAGAGCACGAACCCACAACATTTCAAAAGCCGTATGAGCCATAGCTCGATACTCAGCCTTAGCACTAGAACGAGCAACAACATTTTGCTTCTTACTCCTCCAAGTGACCAAATTCCCACCAATAAAGGTACAATAACCGGATGTAAACCGTCAATCAGAACGAGAACTAGCCCAGTCAGCATCACTAAAGCCAGTGATAGAAAGAGAAGTAGAGGGTTTATACAACAAGCCTCTACCAGAGGTACCCTTCAGATAATGGAGAATACGACAAACAGCATCAAAATGAGGTTGTCGAGGAGCATACATGTACTGACTAACGACACCAACGACATAGGTAATGTCAGGGCGAGTAACAGTAAGATAGATTAACTTTCCAACCAACTGACGATAGCGACCAACATCAACAAACAGATCACCCTGTTCACTATCAAGTTTTGCTGCAGAGTCCATAGGAGTATCCACAGGGCGTGAGCCTAAGAGACCGGTTTTAGACAAAAGGTCAGGACATATTTCCGTTGGGAAAGGGAAAGACCCTGAGAAGAGCGAGCAACTTCAATCCCAAGAAAATATCGAAGAGCACCAAAGTCCTTAGTATGGAACTACTGGCCCAAATAGCACTTCAAATCAGCAATGCCAGTTGAATCACTCCCAGAAACAATAATGTCATCCACATAAACAATCAAAACAGTGGTGCCAGCAGTGGAATGACGAACAAAGATGGAATGATCAGAGGTAGAACGTTGGAACCCATATGCAAGAATAACAGCACTGAATCGATCAAACCAAGCTCGAGAAGACTGTTTCAAACCATACAAGGCCTTCTTTAGATGACATACAAGATGGCCATTCCCAGCAACAGCATATCCTGGTGGTTGGTCCATATACACTTCCTCCTGAAGATCACCATGAAGGAATGCATTATTGATATCAAGTTGATACAAAGGCCAAGAACGATTAACAGCCACTGAGAGCAAGATTCGAACAGAGTTTAGGCGAGCAACAGGGGAAAAGGTCTCCAAGTAGTCAACACCATAGATTTGGGTAAAGCCTTTCGCAACCAACCGCGCTTTAAGACGTTCAATAGAACCATCAGGAAGACACTTAACAGTATAAACTCAACAACAACCCACTGTCTGTTTTCCTGGAGGAAGGGGAGTAAGCTCCCAGGTGTGGTTCTTGTGAAGAGCGCTCATTTCCTCATCCATAGCTTGTTTCCAATAAAAAGAAGATAGTGCCTGCTTATAGGATGAAGAAACAGAAATAGAGGACAAAGAACAAGCAAAAGACTGCAAACAAGGTGAAAGACGACTATACGACAAGAAATGAGCAATAGGATGTTGTGTACAAGTTCTTTTACCTCGGCTTAGAGCAATAGGTAAATCATCGGTGTTCGAGGAAGGAGAAAAAACAGGATCCTCAGACCTTGAAGCTGTAGGAACAGGGCCATAAGAAATAACACGCCTATCTTGAGATCGGTGGTATACCTGCAACAGAAGGTTAGAAGGAGCTGAGGAAACCAGAGAAGTGACCATAGGTGGAGACATGGGCATCGGAAGAGTAGGAGAGGGAAAAGGACACTCCCCCTCACGACAAAATATGAGATCTGAAAATAGACTCTCACCTTGGGAGGAAAAGAATGAAGTAGACTCAAAAAATGTGACATCAACACTCACAAAGTAGTGACGAGAATCAAGACTGTAACAACGATAGCCTTTTTGAGTACGGGAATACCCAAGGAAGACACATTTCCGAGCGCGAGGAGATAATTTATCCTGACCCAAATCAAGCACATGAACAAAAGCAACACAACCAAAAACCCGAGGAGTGAGGGAAAAAGGAGGTTGAGCAGGATAAACAAGAGAAAAAGGGGACTTATGATTCAAAACAGTAGAAGACATGCGATTAATGAGATAACAAGCAGTTAAAACATAATCGCCGCAAAAATGCTTAGGTACCTTCATATTGAACATTAAAGTGCGAGCAACATCAAGTAAATGGCGGTGTTTCTGCTCAGCCACACCATTTTGCTTGGAAGTGTGAGAACAACTAGTCTGATGAATAATGCCTCTATCAATGCAAAATGAATTCATAATGGTCTAGGTATACTCTAAGGTATTATCAGATCAAAAAATCTTAATACACTTATTAAATTGAACAAGAATTTCATTATAAAATTGAAGAACAATTCTAGGCAATTCAGATCTCTCTTTCATTAAAAACAACCAAGTCATTCGGGAATAATCATCAACAAAAACAACAAAATAACGAAAACCACTCAAAGTAGCAGTTCGAGATGGACCCCAAATATCTGTATGAACCAAAGCAAATGACTCAAACTGACGATCATGAGTACTACTAGGAAAAGAACTACGGTGATGCTTCCCTAGCTGACATGTCTCACATTCTAATTTAGACAAAGGACTCAATAAGGGAACAACAGTCTTCAATTTAGCCAAAGATGGATGACCCAAGCGGAAGTGCCACTGAAGAGGAGAAACTGTAGCAGACAAAGCGGATGAACTGAGAGATAGGAATTCACCGGGATCCAAAAGATAGAGACTGTCCTTCTCATGCCCTGAACTAATCTTCTTCTTGGTCTTGAGGTCCTAAAAAATACAAGAAGTAGGAGTGAAAAGAATTTCACACTGTAACGCTTTTGTCAACTGACTAACAGAGAGTAAATTAAAAGGAAAATTAGGAATATAAAGACTAGAAGGTAAGGAGAGAGAGGTGGTGGGATGGAGAACACCTTGTCCATGAATAGGCCGAGAAGAACCATCAGCTAACACGACATATGATTAACAGGTGTTAAATCAGAAAAACAAGATGATAAACCAGAGATATTTTTGGTAGCACCAGAATCAATAATCCATGAAGAGGGAGAAGCTGCGACACATACAACATTACCTGAATTGGCTAAGGTAGCAGTAGAGGAGGAAGAAGGTTGTAAAGAAGGAAGTGCAATGCGCAAGTGCTGGACGAGAAGCTCGCCAAGTTGAGTACTGAGCGTATCTCGAGAACCAGAACTAGAAGAAGCTGATCCAACAGAGATGGGTTGTGACTGTACCATACTTGGAGACTATGCTACACCATCACTGACTTGATTCATATAATTCAGCTTGCCATATTTCTGAAAGCAATAAGGTTCAGTGTGATTTGTATCCCCACAATAATTGCACTTCCTGTCACTACGTCCACCAACGCGACCACCACCACCAGAAGAACCACCACGAAAATTACGGCCTCCATGGCCACCGTGGAAACCACCACGAAATCCTCCACGGCCTCCACTGTTAGAGACCAAGGCAGTAATCTCTGAAGATGTAACAGGGGAACTAATCAAGGGAGAATGATGTCCTAGGGAAGAACGCAAAAGCCGGGAATAGGCATTAGCAGCGTAGGCAAGGTCTCACTTGCAAGGATCTGATCTTTAAAGCCACGAAGATCAGAGTCCAAACCAGACAATAAGCTAGCAATCATAAACTCCTCCCATTACTTCTTCTGCTGCTCTAAATTAGTGGTAAAAGGCCTATACTGCAATAATTGATCCTACAAATTCTTAAGTGTGCTATAATACTCAGCTAAAGGTTTCCCAGACTGTTTGGTGATGAAAATTTTCTCATAGAGCTTATACACACGAGAAACATTACTCTGATGAGAAAATGGATCTGCGATTGAGTCCCAAATTTTCTTGGAGGAGTCACAAAATTCAACAGTGGTAGCAATATCGGAATCCATTCTATGCCATAGCAATCTCATAACAGCGAAGTCCTCACAAATCCAATCTTCATAAGTTGGATCACTAGCACTAGGAGGATTGCCAGTCAAATACTTCAATTTTCGATGTGCATGTAAATAAACTCTAACTACATGTGCCTAAGCCATGTAATTTAGACCATTCAACTTTTTTTGAAGTGATAGATTTAGGCAAATCATTGTTAACATTAAAAATGGGGAGTTTGTCTTCAGTCTTAGTGCTAGATTTCTCTTCTACCATCTTAAACACAAGGTTCAAACAACAAAAACAGATCTGATACTAAACCAACAGACCCTTAAATCAGTCAAAGAAGCAGTAACAGACTTGAGAAAAAGGTAAACCTCCCAAAACACTTGAGAAATCCACAAGAAGATCAACAAACTGATGGAAAGGCACATAAACAGCCCTCTTTACACAGCAAGATGAATTAGAGTAAGGCTACAACCACCATACCAAAGCAGCAAAAGCAGGAAACCATGAAAGCAGAGGCCAGACTTCAAGGAAAAAAACACAGCTGACTCTTCAAATCATATAAAAAACAACTAATTTTGATCCAAACATCAAAGAAACACCAAAGCCACTCAAGAATCACCTAGTCGGCACCAATAGAGACTACCCCAAGCAATAAAGTCGATCCAAAGTCCCAAAAACTGGAGCTTTTAAAAATCACACTAAAATCTGTAAAAATGGAAGAAAAATTCGAAAACCATACCAAACGACCTCGAATCGCGACGAAACTTCACCAAAAATTTTCCCTGGGTGAGTCGACCAAATTTGGGGGATCAACTTACCTTGATGACGTCAGCATCTACGTTGATGACGTCAATAGATCTGTGTTGATGATTTCTTGTTGTGCTCCTCGTCTATTCTTCAGATTTGTCACACAAGGATCGATTAGGAGGCTCTGATACCAAGTTGAGTTGTAATCTACGGTTTAGGTTAGATATGAGAGAGAGAAAGAGAGAAGAAGATGGAGAAGAAAGGTTTAGGGTTTATTCAATTAACCCTTCACCTGCTAACATATTATTTATGTATGAGATAGATAAGTCCAAGTACAAAACTACCCTTCAGGAAAAATAAAGGAAATAAAAATAATAACTCTAACATATTTCATTTGGTATCAAGCTATTCGATCATTTATATTGATTTTGGTTAAATATTACATCATAAAAAGGTAGTTGAAGGACAAGAATATTGTGTAACTTAAATGCTACTATTGGCAGTTAAGTTATGCTCTTTTAATTGACAAGAAGATAAAGGGATAGAAAAAAAACCTTAAGACCATATATCAGAACAGATTAGAGTGGCGATAGAATCCTGAGTGTTCTTCTGTCTTCCTTTTACTTCACATCAAAATGAATCTACTGAATATGTAGTTGACGTATGCCTTTTTATCTTCAGGTGCGAATAACTTAATACCAATGGAAATTGCTCTGAAAATTTCCAATAAAATCAGAGCAAATGAGAGATTTTCTGCATATATTCTTATACCAATGTGGCCAGAGGGAGCTCCAACAAGCGCTGCTACTCAGAGGATTCTTTTTTGGCAGGTAGGCTTCATTACATTTTGTAAGTGTTTCTAAGTTTAAAGCATTTGTTATCAGGTGGAGTCAGAGTAAGATTACTGGCTACTATTATGTAATAGATTCTTGTTTAGTCACATATTATAATGCATGTGTTGCATCTAAATTAAGTTTCAAGGCATGGTAATGTTCATTATTCAGAAGAAGTGCATTTGTTGTGACACTTATACCTGACAAAATATGGGCCATTTGAGGGTTTCTTGCTGCAATTTTTTTTATTTGGTGTTTTTGTTAATTGCTGCAGCATAAAACAATGCAAATGATGTATGAAACAATTTACAAGGCCTTGGTGGAGGTTGGGCTTGAGAATAAATATGAACCACAAGACTATTTAAATTTCTTTTGCCTTGGAAATCGCGAGGCATCAGATGGGACAGATAGTTTAGATGCCCAGAATTCCATTGCAGCAAACACTCCTCAGGTATCCTGTCTTCTTCCTAAGTTAAGTTTCAGCTTTCTCTTCCTTGAATGTTTAATTTTTTTCCAACTTAAACACTACCCTTATGTTTTCACCTAGCTCATCTACTATTTAAATGTAATAAATGTTGGTCCAGGCACTTTCTATGAAGAGTCGACGCTTCATGATATATATCCATTCTAAAGGTATGATAGTAGATGATGAGTACGCCATATTGGGATCTGCAAATATCAACCAGCGGTCCATGGAAGGCACCAGAGACACTGAAATAGCAATGGGCAGCTATCAGCCTAGCCATACCTGGGCAAGGAGACGTTCTGCTCCACGAGGACAGGTAAATTTGATGAGATACCTTCCTCTGCATTTATTTATTTTCAGGACTGCTGATCTGTGTCAAATATATATTATTAACATTTACAAGTGTCCCTCTCAACCCCCACCTCCTCAACCATACACACAGTCTAGACTTTTAACTAATGACAATGAATTTGATTAAAAAAAAAAGGTTTCAAATATAGACTCTTATGGTTAGGGGCAAAAATATGGTGGGGGAAATTGAATCGTTAAATTTCATTCTCAAACGTGGTCGCTAGTGAAGGTCTGAATTTCAGCTTGTAAATCATAGAACTTGATGTAGGTTTTTAATCATGAATGCATGATAAGAGTCATATATAGTTGCAGAACATATCAGAGACTCCTATTAAAGCATCCAACTTATGAATATCTTAGTGCATGCCTAATTCATATCCATTTGTATTACTGTGCAATTTCCCTGCCAATTTAATTTCCATCTAATTTGTTAGTGTCCATGATTTAACATCAGGCGTAAGGAGAGAGAGTCAAGCTGACCCTATATGCTCAGACAGTACTATTTGAGACTGGTCTGCCTTAGGAACATGATTTAACTTTTCACCTCAAGCAAACCTTATGTTTCCCTACATAACTGATCACACATACAAACTAGTTCCAGATTTAGACCTTGTGACATTCCATCTCTGACCATGAGGAAATGGAAACTTGACTCGCTTTTTGCTTATCTGAGTGCAGATCTACGGATATCGGATGTCACTATGGGCAGAGCACATTGGAGCTCTTGAGGAAAGTTTTATGCTACCAGAGAGCCTAGAATGTGTGAGACGCGTAAGGTACATGAGTGAGCTTAACTGGAGACAATACACAGCTGATGAGGTGACAGAAATGAAGGGTCACCTCCTGAAGTATCCAGTCGAAGTTGATCGAACAGGAAAAGTGAAGCCTCTTCCTGGTTGTGAAACATTCCCAGATGTGGGTGGGAACATAGTAGGGTCTTTTACAGCCATTCAAGAAAATCTTACAATCTGAGATACTGATCATATCTTCTGGTTTGGATTATGTTCAGTACCCCACAATTGCCAAGCCAGAAAAGAATATAAGAAAATGCAATGTGTTTAGGATTTATTTTTTGGCCATTATCCTAGTTAGACAGTTCATTTGTTCAATTATGTTTTTTTTTTTACTTCAGTTTGTCTGCTAATTAATGAAACCGTTTTTTTGAAAGTTGTCTTTGTGCTCTGTAACCATAAATAAGTGTGAGAGCTGTCTAGAGACAGAAGTAGACTTTGTGATCAGTTTTTTCATTTTGTAAACGTATTGCATTTTACTAAGCCTCTTTTTTCTTGTCTTCTTCTTTTTATTTTTTTTATTTTTGGTAGAAAAGTATTCAAATAGATTGTGGGCATTAGCATATCTAAATTATGGAGTGTCGGCTTCGTGTACAGGTTCGTTTTTTACAAAATCATGACGAGAAATGGATTCGTATCTTGAGCAAAGAAAAAACGAGAGTTCTGTACTAAGAAAGAGAGACTTGGAAGCAGGGTGTGTTTTACTCTTCTCTACTTTCTTTTTGGTTTGGCTCTCCTTAAAGTTCATCTAATTAGTTTGAGATCTTTTTCTAATTCTAAAATATATCTTCAAAAATGTTGTGTGTTATTAGCACTTCAGAAATTATTCTTGGCACTCATCTTATTTTTAATAATACATTTAATTGGTCCTTAAGTAAACTTAGGCATGAATGCTAATAACAATTTATGAAGTGTTAATTATATTTTTTAAAAACCAAGGACTTGAGATTAAATTTCCTCTTTAATTAAGATTTGAGATAATTATTACTCGACCATTAAAAGAAAAAGAAATAACCTAAAATTTCAAGTGATGTAAATCTATAAGCCCACTTCAACACATAATTAATATTTTTTTTTCTCTCGTTTCTAACAAGGACCGATTTATATGGGGACGAGTGTGGCCAACCATTTTCACTAAAATTTTAGAACTCTTTTAAGATTTATTTTAATACTAATGAGTTGTCTGTTATAATAATTTTAATGTGTCGTCACTAATGGATTATTGAAGATGAAAAGTTACTTTCAATTCTCAAATTTTTTACAGTAAATCTCAAATTTTAAAAAATAAAATAAAAAAACATGATACAAAAATATGTCATTAGTAAATGATATAAAAAAAATAAATTTTTTTTTACAAAAATTATTTTATATCGTATATCTCGTATGAACCCGTGATTTTTTGTTTCTTTTTTAACTCCAACTTCCAAGTCAGAGGTTTGCAGAAAAGTGTGGACCAGAAATAAGAATTGAAGGCTTCATATCAATTTGGTCCTTTCATAAGTGGCTCTCAGCTACCCTTCATTCACTTTCGTGGTGGACTGGTGGGTGTGTATCCTCCTCCCCCAATCCACCAATTCTTTTAAGATTCCAGTGCCTTGCGGGTGCATCAACCACGTACCATCCTGTTCACAATTCACATGGCTAGCACTTTTCAGAATCCCATACGAAATTCAAGTCCAAATTAGCGTTTTCTTTTATTTGAATTTGATTTGACTAAGTCACCATTCACATATAGCTAGCATTTAAAGGTAAATTCTTCTTCTTTTTTTTTTATAATTTAAACGATGACAATGTGGATAAAAAATTCAAAATCGGTACATTACTTGAAAATAGACGTAATTGTTAGGCTAACCTCACTCAAATATTTTTTCTTTACCTTATTGTGAATTTAACTAATCATATTTCTCTTGTTATTTTGAATGTTTTTGGAAAATTTTTTATACATTTTAGGTTCCGCTTAAACTTTTTACAGTTAAGTTTAAAATATAATACTTAGATCTTATATTGTTACTATAACTAAACTAATGTATTTTTAATACAATTTCGTTAAAAGAAGATCTGAATCATCTCTATTTGAGAATTGAAATGAAGATTAAGTTTATATGAGATTGAATCTTATATTATCAAATGAGAGCATCTAAATATTGGTTTACTATTATGACATTCAATCCCACCATGAACTTAACTTTCATTTTAATTCTCAAATGGTGTGAATCTAAATCCAACAAATGGTAATGATAAATGGACCATATAAACGAACACCTGTTTTGAATACCCTTCCACAAACTCCACTCGTTATCGTGATTGTTAAGGGCTAAATCGATAAAACATAATAGAATTATTCATTGTTTCACTTAAAAATATAATCATTCAAAACATTTGTTTATTAAATAAGACAATCGATTGAATATCAGCGATCTTAGACAAAAACTAAATGGATAAATTACATTTAACCTATTTAGTTTCGCAAAAACTACACTTACACTCATATGGTTTAGAAAATGATAACGATTCTTTTTGTCTTATTCATAGTTTGGGTCTTGCGGGATACTTACACCTTTGCTGTTAAAAAAATTGTTAGTCAACATTTAAAAAATAGTCAAACAGCGTGACATATCATCTTAATTTGTGTTTAATCCCAAATTATCTTTACTGTGTTTTATGTATTTTATATAAAATAATATTTAAATACTAAAACATCTTTTTCACTCATTTTTTCACATTTTAGATCAAACACCTACGATTTTATTTTTTCATAAATATAGAATAATCTAATTCTTTCCGATAATAAACTAAGATGACATCAACAGCTGAAACGATGAACATTATAAAAAATCTTACGAAAATCTCCATGATTCTTTAGTTTAATATTTAATTAGTTAAGATTAAGCTTTAGTTATGTATTTTTCATCAACAATTCACTAATCTTCACATCCTAATTTCATCAAATTTTATAGAAATTTGTTCTTCAAAAATATGATTTTTTCTAAGAAAATAAAAAAGCATTCGGTCTCCAAACTTGACCTAAAAATGAACTGTGCATGTAGCCAATAATGCCAGATCTAGCGTTTTCTAGGCAAATATTTGCACCAGAGGTAGTGCCATTAGTAAAAGAAGGAAGAAGACGTAGATATGGGGTTTTTGAGGATGAGTTGGATGAGGAGAACGAGACATGAGATTTTCTTTTCTTTTCTAATTTTGATCTCTTTAGTTGTTTTTCTTTTAACTTAAATTCATGTTGGGTAAAAGGTTTTTCTTCAAGTAAAAATTGAAAAAAAAAATAAAGAGTATTGATTTGAATAAAAAAAATTGGAATAGTTAGGTGTTTTACCCTTTTATAAAAAGGTATCATTGCATTTTCATCAAACCTGTTATAAATTAACAAAATCTGTTAAGTCAACGTCTATCAAAAAAAATTACTGTCATTTCTTAAATTAAGAGGTGTAAGTGTAATTTTTACCAAACTTTGAGGGAGAAATGTATTTAACCCAAAACTAGACACAGAGGAGTACTGAAGGAACTACTACTACCATGTGGCCTTCACTCTTACATCAGGTGAGAGGACAAATTACAATTGGGTCTCAAAGTACGTTTGGTTATGGACATATTATAATAAAATAGAAATAGAATTAATATGAAATATGATAAATAAAGATTAAAGTGTTAATATTTTAATAATATATTTGATTCATAAGGTTGTTGGATTGACACTAAAGTGAGATAAGAAATTTAAATATCAAAATATTCTAATACTATTCATCATTTTTAACAATATCTAATTTTTCATAAACCCTAAAATTTAATTATAATAATAATAATAATAATAAATCATTATTTTTATCATCATAATATAATGAATATTATTATGATTAATAATCATAATAATAATAATTATTAGTATTATAATTATAATTATCATTATCATTATTGTATTATTATAATTATAAAAATAATATTATTGCCAATATTATTATAATAATAATTGTTATTATAATCATTAAAAATTTAATACATTTATTATTAAGATCTTTATTATTAATATTATTATTATATCAAGAAAATAATATTATTACCAATATTATTATAATTATGATAATAATAATCTTTATTATTATTATAATTATTATATTTATTATTATTATTATAATAATTATTTTTATTATAATTATTATTATTATTTAAAGATAAAAAAATTTAATCCTGATTTTATCTCATGAGAAGAGATAGGACAAAAATAATAAAATTATAATTAATTTTATTTCACTTAATCTCGTATAAATAGCAAATTCTTAGTCTCTTGTGAATACTAAACAGTCCGATACCACTTTAATTCCCCCACCAAACAGCCTCTCACAGTAAGCAAATGGGATAGTCCTTAGGGTAAGTTTTCTTACACCACAGAGGCACCGACTCATCGCTGTCCAAAGTCCAAAATCCAAACCCCGCTGCAAAAGTATATTCCACGAACAAAAATGTATAAAACATTAAAAAAAAATATATATATATATATATATATACACACGCAGATATAAAAGATCCACTTAGATCCAATCTCTGTCATTTCTCATCTCTCCCGTTCCCCCCCCCCCCCTCTCTCTCTCTCTCTCTCTCTCTCACAAATAATGGGTTTCCAAGCTAACGGCTCATCAAACGACAAGCCACTAAAGTTCCTGATCTACGGTCGGACCGGCTGGATTGGTGGGGTCCTCGGCAAGCTGTGCCAAGCCCAAGGCATCAGCTTCGAGTATGGCTCCGGCCGCCTAGAGGACCGGGCCTCGCTGGTGGCTGACCTGGAAACCGTGAAGCCGAGCCACGTCATCAACGCCGCCGGCGTCACGGGCCGCCCCAACGTCGACTGGTGCGAGTCCCACAAGGTCGAGACCATACGGACCAACGTGGTCGGGACTCTCACTCTCGCTGACGTGTGTAGGGATAAGGGACTCGTGATGATCAACTACGCCACGGGTTGCATATTCGAGTACGATTCGGATCACCCGCTCGGGTCGGGTGTTGGGTTCAAGGAGGAGGACACTCCCAATTTTACCGGATCTTTCTACTCTAAAACCAAAGCTATGGTGAGTTCGCTTTTATTTATTTTTTGCTTAATTTGGACTTTGTAGTACTTAGATCGTTAAGATGTTCGTGCATTGTTAATTAACTTAAGCTATGTTATGTGTTAGATCTGGCACGTTTTTTGTTGGATCAAGTTTCATGTTCCATGCTGTTACGTTGTAAACGATGCCGTTGTATACTATTTAGTGTTCTGTTTAATTGTTTGTGTATCACATTGCAAAATTGGATGAAAAAGTCAATATTTATACTATAAGAATGTGATTTGTCAAACTGTTAAACGTGGTTTTTGATTAAGCAGAAGTTTTTGCCAACCAAAAGTTGATTAAATGAAGAAGAGAAAAAGATATATTAAAGATGAACCGTTGTGCATGTATATTTCAGGATCCGAACTAGACAAGAATTTTTCATAATTTAACTAACTCATGTTTGAATCATGATCCTTACGTACACAAGGCATTTTATGAGTGAAATGACTTTTTTTTTTAACAGAGATTAGTGCCCATTTGCATGATATTTTATTATTTATTAGTAAAAAATTTGTGCACACAACAAAAAAAATGTGAACAATGCAAGGAATGTTGCTTGTGGATGTGATTTCAGTTTTGGGTAGGTCACAAACTTGTTAAATTGAAGGAATATTGTTGAGTCGTAGGAGCCAAATCTATCAATTATTCAATTATCATCGATTATATGTTGGTCCATTGAGTCTATGCAATATCCTATAAGATTAGGTGCTTACTGATCGTTTTGATGGTGAAGTACCATTCATCTATGACAGGGCGTGGGGTGGAATTTTTTATTACTTCCTTTCTCCCTGCACCTTTTCTTCTACAGTAGGTCCGGGTAGAAAGTAGGATGACCTAGAGCAAGCATCGGGTCATTTTCAATTATTACAGTCCATTTAACTGAATTTTTGTATATTCTTAATTGCTATGGTTCAATATTTGAGATTGTTTGTACCTTTTTCATCTGTATTTGTATTGTTAGCTGGTGATGTACGCTGAAACTTAGTTGCAGCTGATGGCCACATGTTCTGGATGGTAATGTTGTTCTAAATTTCTAACAGTGTTTTTTTCCCCTGATAATTGAAAGGTGGAAGAGTTGCTAAAAAATTATGAGAATGTCTGCACCTTGCGTGTGAGAATGCCCATTTCATCTGATCTGTCCAACCCTCGTAACTTTATCACGAAGATCACTCGATACGAGAAGGTAGTCAACATTCCAAACTCAATGACCATCTTGGATGAACTCCTTCCCATTTCAATTGA
This sequence comes from Bretschneidera sinensis, assembly GCA_023935145.1. Lineage (NCBI taxonomy): Eukaryota > Viridiplantae > Streptophyta > Magnoliopsida > Brassicales > Akaniaceae > Bretschneidera > Bretschneidera sinensis. The sequence goes on from CM043703.1 coordinate 12,404,459, forward strand.
GATGGCAAAGAGAAACCTCACTGGAATATGGAACTTTACAAACCCTGGAGTGGTCAGCCATAATGAGATTCTAGAAATGTATCGGGATTACATTGACCCCAATTTCACATGGAAGAACTTTAATCTTGAGGAGCAGGCGAAGGTGATCATTGCTCCAAGGAGCAATAATGAACTTGATGCCAGGAAATTGAAGCAGGAGTTCCCTGAACTGTTGTCCATTAAGGAGTCCCTTATTAAGTATGTATTCAAGCCAAATCAGAAGATTGCTCAAGCTTGAAGCCATTTTACTTGAAGCAGAAATTCCCCAAGATCTTGTCCGCTAGGGAGTAACTCATTATGTACCCTTTCAAGCCAAATCAAAAGGCCACTGGAGACTGAAACTCTTAAGTTTGAATTTTTCGATTCCTGTATTGCTATTTATTGAATTTTGTTCATATGGGTTGATGTGATCTACTGACTTCCTCTTCCCATATGATTACTTCTATTTGTATTTCATTGTGGTATTTGTAACTTGATGACAAATAATTACTCGGAAATGATTTATCAAGTTATAAATATATTTTTGTAAGTTTATTGGTGTTCTATGGCTTGAACTTCTTTGTGTTTGATTGGCTCTGATCATTGTTGTCTGGCTTGTGTAAATTTTAATGATTAGTTGCCACTCCTGTGATTATCACTGTCAAATAGATCAAAGTTATACTCGATTCGGAGTTTAGCAAGTCTACCAGATCTCTGGTATGAATTCTCTGTTGTTTTTGGGTAGTTAGTTTCAAATGGATGCGGTCAACATAGGGATTTTGTTGAAAAGCTACTCAGTCACTCGTAAAAAGAAGCACACAATTTAACTTGAAATGCTCAAATGAATTTTTATTAACTTCAAAGGAAACCAGCCTTACATAGAAAAGACTAGAGTTAGTACCTTATATAGACACTTACAACAGAAGATAACTAACACATGCAGTTCCTTATTTTTCTAACTGAGAGATAAGCTTGACAACAAAAATATCCCTAAAACTTTTTAACTAACCTAACTGCATAATCTGAAACTGATGGGAGCAAAATAAGATCTTATCAATATCACCACAGCCATGTTTGAATTAAACTTTCAATAGACTTTGGATTGGATTTGATTCATTTGGGTCCCAAGGATTCTGTTTCCATGCATGGAAGGACAAATGAAACTTTCTAAAGTTTTATTTCAATTTTTACAGGCGGTAGAAAGTTGATACAACATTGACCTGGGTTCTACGATGGGATTTATTTGCCCCCAAGAATCCCATTCTTGTGATAAATGGAAGGACCTTCGAACTTTGGTTTTTTCTGAGTCAGAGAGTAGGAAGAATAGGTAGAACCAGGGAGAACTGTGTAGATTACAAGTGGGCTTCTCACTACGTATGCCCCTTTTATCCACAGGATTGCACCAGAAATGATCGGCTGCTGTATGATCGTAGGACCATTTACCTTCACTGTGAACGACTTCTGCTCACCGACCTCCGAGAATGACAGAATAGAAGGCTCCACAGTTACACTGACAGGAACAGAGCCGGCAATGCGCACGCTAACAGTGTAGGTTGAATTTGGGGAGCCAACATTTGTGACTGTCCTAGTGAAGACAGCTTTTATCGGCTGTCCATCTTCCACAGCTAGTGAGAATGAAGGGTAGTTAAGATCCCAAGCTCTTCCGTGTTCTGTGCCGTTACAAACACTACTGTTATCGCTAGTTATAAGTCTCAGAGTGGTGGTGTTGTAGCCTTGCTTGCATAGGAAGTTAATGTAATCAATGTCATACGCATCATAGACAAGACCAGGATCTATTGCCTGCGCTGGGTTGATGTGCCCAGACCCATAAGCAAATTCAAGATCTTCATGCTTCCTTGAGTCCATGATGTAAGCTGTTCAAGCAAAATGAAGGAAAAGTTTCATCTCTTCTTGTCATTTACGAGTACTTAGATATCACTACTTGTTAAATATGGCTTAAATTATTGAGGCCTAAATCCAATATTCATAGGGTTTTTAATGGAGCGTAGTGGAGCTGAATGCGAAACGGAGTGTAGACCTGTATAAATAATAGGATTTTGTATTTTTTTTCCCTATGCAGTTTTTGGTAGCCAAAATTTGGTGTATTGGAGTATAAAGAGTTCTATCTCAATTTTGTATTACATTCGATTATAGTAAAATATGATCTCATCATTGGCTATGGAAATAGGAGTTTTATTTCCGTATCATGTAAATTTTGTGTATTTTGTTTCTCTATATTTTCTGGGTTGATATTCTTAACACTACTAATATCAGGGAAAAGAGATTTCCCTTACCTGTGGTCATGAGGGCTGATTTGATAGCAGCCGGAGACCAGTCAGGGTGGGCAGCCTTCACATAGGCGGCAGCACCACTAGCATGAGGGCAAGACATGGATGTGCCGGATACTATGTTGAAATTTACACTCCTTGTGTCTTCCCAGTAGATGGAAGGTGGTGCAACAGGAGACCAAGCGGCAATGATGTCGACACCAGGGGCAGTAATATCAGGCTGTAAGATCATCCATTTAAGATCTTCAGGCATGTTCTAACACAAAAATTAACGGGCAAAAAGGCTTATGAGTTTATACCCTTTGAATCTTTGATTACCTTGAGAATGTCTGGTGTTATAGGGTTTGGTCCTCTGGATGAAAATGATACAACATAAGGTGCCATGATGTCCTTCCAGGTCTCACCAACCAGTATAGTTGCGATAGGATTTCTGAAAAGGTAACCTTATATTTTCATCAAAATGTATAAAAAATTAGCCATTTTTAAAAAGGGCAATTGAGATTTGTTTACCCTGTTGTTCTGATGTAATCCAGAATTTCAAGGCCATCCTCTGTACTGATCAGTGTTGCAGGCAAAGGGTAATTGAAGGCGAAATCAATGATAGACGAATCAGCCATAATGGTGCCTATACCGTTAGCAATGAGAATGCCAGAACCATCCCAGAGAGTTTCACAGAAAACAATTTTTCCCGAAACTTTGTATGAATTCATGGCCCCAGTTAAACAGTATCTTGCAATGTCTGAGTTAGCACCCGCAGAGAAGTTAGCTGCGTCACCTCCCCAAATCAAGGGATATGAGGTCCCATTGAGATCGAAGTTATTGATGGAAAGTCCCTTTATATTATGAATGCACAAAATATAAATCAGGACATCAAATAGATTAATTTTTGGGAAAAGTTATATGATATTCAAAGGAACTGCAGAATCACTCACAGAGTAAACTTTTCCATTGCCAAGCACCACTTGGGCAACAAACTTTCTGTCGATGGTGCTGGCAGCAACAGTCAGTGTCCAGGGTGCATTATTGGAAACTGATGAAGGGAAAGGCCCAGAATTCCCAGCGGAATTTGAGGTCAATATACCATTTCTCATGGCGTGGAAAGAACCAATGGCTATAGGATCTTCAAAGTACTGAAGTGGCCAGTCAGAACCAAGGGAAACTGATATTATATCGACGCCATCTGCTATTGCATCGTCAAATGCTGCAAGGATATCTGCAAGAGCGCATCCAAATGACCAGCAAACTTTATACATTGCGATTCTTGCATTGGGAACTCCACCTCTTGCAGTTCCATTAGCTAGTCCAAAGTAGCTTGCTCCAGCCACCTCTCGGCCTGCTGCTGTCGAGGAAGTATGAGTTCCATGTCCCTCAGAGTCTCTTGGGGATTTGAAGTCAGTGACATCATAGTAGTCCTCACTGTTGTAGTACCGGGCTCCAATGAGCTTGCTGTGATGTTAAGTACTATTTTGTTAGTGATTGATAAGAGATCGATGAAGAACAGAAGACATGGAGAAAGAAAGAGAACTCACTTGTTGCAGGTGAAGTTGGCACCTTGGCATGTTCCTTTCCACTTGGAAGGGGGAGCACTGAGTCCTCGGTCATTGAAGCTATCAGACTCTGGCCAGATGCCTGTAAAACAAAGAATTGCATGAGGTAAAAAATTTAACATCTAATTTATTATTTCAAAAGCAATACTAGCAATCAGTATATAACGTATTTTACCTGTATCTAGAAGACCAACAATAACATTTCCTTCTTGAGATGCACTAACACTGCCATTGGAGAAACCCATGAAATCCCATGACCTTGTGGTGTGAAGCTTTAGTTTATGGTTTGGAATCACTGAAATTACACCATCTATTTCTGCAGGGCATTTCCAATTGTATTAATTAAGCATATAAAGAACAGTGTAATAATATCTCATTTCCCTGTTATCTCTTGGTGACAATCTCACCTGAGAACTTATGAACTTCTTCATCTGTTAATTTTGCTGCAAATCCATTGAAGCTCCTCCCATAACTATAGATTAGTGATTTCTTGGCAGATGAAGCACTGCAAATATATGAAGGAACTTAATTTCAAAATTCAATAGATTACTGAATAGTATTAACTGTCCATTTTGTGAGTGAGTTTAAATTACAAATAATCCCATGATTATACTCATCCTCTGCAGCTAAAACTATTCGTTGTTCAATATATGACTGTCTAAATCTCTATATTATCTGTCATTTTTTTATGGTATTGGACTCTAGTATTGAGTTCACAGTAAAGTCACTTGTCAATTTCTGTCGGCTCGCCATCCAAATTTCAAGGTAAAATATACTTTTAGCTATGATGGCTAGGATGACAGAAAAATTTTCTGCTTAAAACAATGTGGACTCTAATTATTGACATCTTACTTCAGTACAGTTACTATAGTGCTTTCAAATTTCTCTCTCATAAATAGTTAAACTAGAATTTTTTTGTTACTATATGTACTTCAAGCCCTTTAAGAATACTACCCAACTGCCAGTAGTAAGAGTGTTGATCCCACTGTCATAAATATCACGGATTTTGGGAGGTCTACTAGTAACTGTGAGAAGATTCACAGTAATTATCACTATTTTTTTTTTTAAATATCGAAATTACAACTCTATTTCCCCACGGTTATTGGTTGACCTCCCCGGGCCGTGGGATCACCACTCTAATAATAAACTTTTATTTTTTGTGTGGAAAGTGAAACGTTTCGAATGATAAGATTGTTTTTCTATCAACGTTGTCCAAGTATGCTCACATATGTACGAAAAACAATTAATGGTTTATATTAAATCACTGAGCAAAACTTATCTCGTCTTGCTACAGACAAAAAAACTTGAACCCAAACACTTTTATCGAAAAATTTTGAATGGTATAAATTTTTCATTTTAAAACAGTGAAGTTCTCTAATTAATTATGTACTTCTTACTTTTAGTACAGTTACTATGGTGCTTGCAAATTTCTTTCTCATAAATAGTTAGACTAGAACTAGAAATTCTTACTGTATACTTCAAGCCCTTTAAAAATACTCTTCAACTGCTAGTAGTAAACTTCAACTCCTTTTTTTGAATGGAAAATGAGCATATTGTATGAGCATCCCCATGCTTAGGCCGAACACAATTATTGGTTTATGCCTGATTATTAGGTAAAATCTGTCTCACTCTAACGAAAGAAGAAGGTTCGAACCCAAACACTGTTGACAAGAAATTTTGAATGATTTGTACTGTTTTCCCTAAATAATAAAGTAAAAACTTATGGAAGTGTCCATAGGTGTTGGAGTAATAGAAGACTAGTAGTAGAACCTTCCGAGAACTCTTTCAAGCATAGAATGGTGTGTTGATGCAACAGGGAAACCTCCTTGAGGCCGCTCTCCCATGTACACAACGTGAGCCTGTACACGTAAACAATCCCATTAGAGAAAACCTTTGAGACAAATATTTACATAAATATATGTAAGCATGTATAAACTAGAAGACCATTTTACCTTCCTCTCATGGGCATGGCAATTCTGCAGAAATGCTGCTAACAACAACGAGTAGTAGAGAAGAGAATGTAGCCCTTCCTTTGCCATTAATGTCAAACTTTGGTTTTAACCCAAAAAAAAGGTTTACCTTATTTTTTTAGCTAATACGATCAAAGGGAATTTATAGGAGCAAATTATGGATGCTTGTTATATCCGCACAATCTCTTGTAGAGCTTAACTGGCGCTAAGCTGTCCTTAGTTGCTTATGGTTTTGTGATTGTCGCTATTTTTGTTGCTTGTAATTGTATGGAAGTGACATTCATTCTATGTTTAGAATAAACGAATATATTAAAATTTAAGATAAATTATAGCTTCATGTCTTTTGACCTAACTAGATGTAAGGATTTATAATTTTAAAATATATAAATACCTCTTGGATAGGCAGAAAGAATTTATATTTTTACATTGAACTAGAGACTATCTGTATTTTAACGCATATTTCAAAAATATATGTATTCTTACATTAAAAATATATATTTTTCAAGGAATATCTGTATATTTTGAAATTACGAATCCTTATGTGTAAGTTAGTTCAAACTACACGTGGTTAAATATAATTTACAATAAATTTTATTTACAATGTCATGTTTAGAAATTCAATAAATTATTAAATTCATTTGTAAAAGAATTCAACGTATAATTTAGTTAGTTTATAACAAATTCTATTAAAATTAATAAAACTTATAAATGAATTTCAAGAAATGAATGGTAAAAAAATCATGTTGATAAAAATACTCAATCTTTCTCTCTCGCCTTTCATCTCATTTTTCTTTTGAATTTTTCATTTATTTTGAGAATTTATTTTAATTTGATAATTTATTATAAAAAAATCACACAAAAATACTCATTTTCAAATAAAAAAATTTCAATTATTTTGAAACAAATTTTATTTCATTTGGATTGTGCTTAAATAGTTTTTTTAGGTGATGAAAGAAGTGTTGCTTTATTGGTCTATCCAAAGTTACAGAAGAATAGAATTTCTTTAGTTGGTTTGTCTTGCCTATTCTTCTCGTTGTTATCATGCACGTGTCCTTCCTAATTTGCTACAGATCTCGTTGATGTCAATGAAACACAAGTTCTGATTTCAGGGAATTTGTGCATGAAATTTTGTTTGAAAAGTTCATAATCTAAAATGTTAATGGATCTAATGGGTTAACTATTTTAACGGGAGATAAGTCTATTTTTATGATAAAATTTTTGTAAAAAAAAATGTTTGGTATCAAGATTTTTTTATATTAATAAATATCATGGAAATAAACATCTATAAAAAAATAATTCATTAAATTGAATTTTTAATTAATTTTAAAAAATTTGCACAGGTACAATCCAAGCAAATGATTAAATAAATTTTATGAAATTTTATTTATATTTTCATATATTCGTTATTATGTTCAAAAGATAATAAATTATAGAATTTATTTTATAAATAAACTATTAATTTGCCAATCCGACTAAAACTGACAAAATATATAAATCTTGGAATGACCGGGTTGGGCCCCATGATGGACAGCCGGCTGAAGTTTTCAAATTAGTTCCTTTTAGAGGGAACCGTTTTGTTGGTTCCCAACTTCCTACAACCTCACTTCCCCACAAATTAATAGAAAACTGTCTTAGCAGTTGAAAAACAACAAAAAAGAATAAATAGAAAACGTGCATAAGTGTGGCTGTGATTTTCTGATATAGAGTGAGATTTTAGAATAAAGAAAATTACATAGAGAAAGATTGAACTTTTTGGGTTGTGAAAGTCGTATAATTTTTTTTATTGTGATCTTACGCATGATCTTGACGAGATAACAAATAAAATGATTTAGAAAAGAGTTTAACACACAAAAAAATTTCGGATTAAATCCGTAAGAACCAAACATGCAGTATAATGTTTATTTTGCAGGTATTAGAGCTTATGATTGCATTCCTGTGAATTATTTGACAGCATTCTCCTGATGGGAATATGGGCGAAACCATATATTTATTTTAAACGTAGGATCTTCATTATCCAAAGGGGATTCTCAAATAACAAAATAAAATTATAAAGCATCACTTTTACAAACATTGGATAGAATATTAATTGATATTTATTATATGAAATAATATTTTAAAATACTAGTTAAACCAACACTTGTTGTACGCATGTTGTGTGTGCGCACGTGCATAATACGTACATATTTTTCAAAATTACAGATTGAAGTAATAATCAACTTTCACCCTTGAGTTAAGCCATATCCCATTAATAATGAAATGAATGAATGATTTAATACCATTATTATATAATTATTTGTTATTTTATAAATTGATTATGGTACTTTTCCAACACATGAAAATCCTTAGGAAATAATTAAAAATGTAAAATAAATCTATTTCTGATAAACTTAGTGACATTAAAATTTGATTATTATGATCAAACAAATGTTGTTAATTACTAGATATTATTAAAAAAAATATCTTAAGATATAATAGTTGTTTATACTGATCAGAGGTCTTGGCTTCACTGCTGAAAGTTGGCGAGAAAGAAACGAGACATTTATTGGGGGTTTCTAATATTTCATTTTGTATGCCAAGTCATCTATGTCACATTGGATTTGGGTATAAGTGTTATATCTGGGGATGTTTTTAAGTGTCGGATTCGTCTATTTTTTTATAAATTTTTATATATTTTCTTTTAATTTAAAGTGCCTAAATATCATATTCTTATTTGAAACGTCGATGTCCAACACAAATATAAGTGAAGAGTCTATATAACATAGCGAATTATATATCTACAAAACCCGTCACACTTAAGTTTCGGTTTCCCTACTCCTCGTGATCTTACCAAATCAATTTCTGTTCCGTTCGTACCAAACAAAGTTAGACCCTACTATTTGTATGTCGGATTGATGGGGATTAGCAGGAATCCACTTCGTGAAAAATTTCATTAACCGACATCCATTAAGCTTCTTTTTTTTTTGATAACGGATCATTACGACCACCTTTATAATTCTTGTCTTAGGACCCTATAGAGGATGTAAATCGTAGAATGTGCAATGCAGTGGCAAAACTTGAACCCGAGACCTCACGAAAGAACCACTATCTTAAATACTAAACTTACCACTGTGCCATATGCCCTGAGGGCATCTTCCATAAAGCTCTTTCTTTTTACTGTTGTAGGTTTTACGACTGTTATGGCTTCAATTCAGTTAATGTCAAAGCCTACTTTTATACTTTAGTCCTTATGATGTTAATAAGATTAGTAAGCAAAAATATAGTTAGGAATAAAAACTCAAGTTTTATTTTTCTTGTAATTTTATTCTATAAAAGCAAATCATTTAAAAAAAAAAAAAAAAAGCTCATTACTCTACATGAACAGATTTTCTATAAACAATTAAATGAGTATTATGTAATTAAATACATTAAATCAACAAAAAATAAAGATTGATAAGAAATAAATGGTTATCGGCTTAAGTATTGATTATATATTATTATCAAATTAACAAACTCATCTGTATATTTGATTTTATATAAAAAAAAATTAATGCTTATTAATTTTATAATTTTTGGGAGATTGCATTTTATTTTGTTATTATCAAAATCAAAGCATATTTTTTTATAGTTTTTCGTTGCAAACAAAAAATATTAAAATAATTAATTATACATAATACATCTATCACGTGCAACTCACGTCAATTGGAGATTGATTACTTTTATTTTTCCTTTTTCTCATATAAATAATATTTATTTTTACTTTATATAAAAGCAATTATTTTACAAGTAATTCAATGTACTATTTCAAGAAAAGCAAATTTTCACAAACAATAAACAAATATGTAATTGAATCCATTAAATTGATTTAAGACTAATATAAACTGATATATTTCATTTTAATTGAAACTAAAGCACATTATTTATTATATTATTTTTTGATTACATCTAAAAAAATAAAAATTAATAACACGTAAAATATATCACGTGCAACATACATTCCATGATAGCTATAAAAAAAGTTAAATCTATTAGTATTTTTACCCTTCTGTCAGTAAATGAGTTTGATCGATGGAGCAGCAAAATCTTGTTACTGTAATTCTTTTTGTTATTTTATACTCCATATCAGAGGTGATCAAACACCGAGTAATGCCGAGTTTAGGTTGGACTTACATCAAAATCTAAATAAAAATAATTAGAAAAAAAATATTATTAATTAAAAAATAATGATGCAAAAAATTCAAAAATCACACTCAAAAGTCAAATAAGTGTATTAAATAAATAGTATATATATATATATATATATATATATATATATATATATGAGTTTTGCAAATACTACTACTACATTATAAATCAAAAGGCCAACAATTTTATCACTTGGCCCAAAATTGTCGACAGAAAGCTCGCTCAGTTGGGGGAAGCAATTGCACACAGCACACGAATTGCTCATATACATCTGGCCCAATGACAAGTTAAGGGCCCATTTGACCAATTCCTCTCTCCACGTTTATAAAGCCGAACAATTGATGGCCAAGATTTATGTGCAACGTGGGTTATATTTCAGTGGGACCATCATACCCAAAAAATTGGATGGACCACCTCAAACCAAATATTATCCGTCAATGGTAAAAATTGGGGCCCACCTCAAAGCAGTTTGTTATTAAATGATTCCGTCGTTTATTGCTTTCACCTTTGATTAAAAAGAAAAAGAAACTCAAAAACCAACCCAAGATAAACCTCCCAAATCCCAATCAATCATGGCCCACAAATATCACCGGGAAGCATCTAGGGGCCCCACATCCCTTCACTGCATGCGTACCCAACTTGACAGCTTCACAGTAGCCCCCACGGAGCATACTTTGGATCCAGATTTAAAGACCTAAAGTTTCGCGTGTGAAACACGATCCAATTGAATGGCTTGGAAGTGAAAACAATGTCCACGTGCTTCTGTGACGCGTGGAGGAACTCATGTTTTTGGATTGTTGACCCCACCATTAGTAGGTGGACCACACCCATCCCTACGGGCTATAACAACCACAACGAACTCCCCCGCTCCCCCCTGCCCCCCCCCCCCCACCCAAAAGTCCATCTTTTCTCACACGTGTGGAACGGTTGCGAACGTACGTCTTTCAAAAGAGTGCAAACAAATGGCTCCAACTTTTAACTTCTGTGGTACTGAACTTTTTAAGTTTGACTAGATTGAAAAATAAACGTAAAAACAAAAAATCAAAATTTAAAATTTCGATTTTGGTGCTGTAAACAGGGAATAAAATTTTGGAGCGGTGATTTTTTAGTTTACGATTATTTTTATTTAAAAATTAAAATAAAAATTAAATTAATAATAAAATTAGATATTATATTACTAAATTTAAATTTAAATATTTTATATTTAATAGTAAACTTAATTTCATTTTAATTTTCAAATAGAAAAGGTTTTGATATGATACTAAAGATCTAAAAAACTTTTACGGAATCAAAAAAATTTATTAGTAATTATAAAAAAATTAAATGATAAATCTAATATTTAAATTTTCAAATTAAATACTATTTATTTATTTTTTGTTATTACTGATGGATATTTTCCGTTGGCTCAAAATTTTGAGGGTAGCAACAAAAACAAGAAAGAACACTGATAATTTATGGAAATTACTGGTGCTGTGTTTCATTGAAAAAAAAAAACATTATCCACTTTACTACAAGACTGTGTTTCAAAGCTAAGATTCAACAAAACTTTCGGCCAAAAAATTTAAAATATGGAGTAAAACTTTATTACAAATTCGAATATTCCATTGAGGTTGAGAATCTTGAGATTGAGAACATTGGTGGGGTCAGTGATTCTCAGAGTGGAAATTTAGAAAGATAAAATTGCTAATATCTATAAATAAACAACATTTGTCAAAAAGTAATTTCATACAAACAAAAACTTGTCATATAGTAACTTTCAATTGGCATTAAGTGGTATTAATAAATCCATGTAAAATGTATTATAGTACAATGTAATTAAAATAATTTTAATATAAAACGAATTTTATATAAAATTGTAAATTTTCATTAAAAAAATTTGTTTGGTTGAAATCAGAAATAAATATAAGAAAATGTAAAAAAAAAAAAAGTTAGGAGAGGGATTTTATAATGTAATATGTGAGAGGATGAAGGAGATATTGTTCAAATCATTGGTCCGGTATTAGATGTAGCCGAAACCTGAGTAGAATGAAGGAGCTTGAAGATTTTTTTTTGAGGGGCTGAGACTAACAAAAGAAGATGGAGTCAAGATTTTTTTTTATAAAAAAAAATTAATATAAAATATTGCTTTTAAATATCATGATAAAATTTTTGATAAAAAAATAAAAATTAACATATAACTCAATTATATTGGTCACGTTTTTTGAATTGCACTCATCTCTTTTTGAATTTTGAGTATAAATATTCTATTATCGTCCTGTGTACCGTTAAAATTTTCAACATATTTTGTACAATATAAACGATCAAGTAATAAATATATATGAAGATCATTCATAGAGTTCATGAATTTTTTTTAAAAATTTTCACTTTTATAATAATACAAATATTGATTTGATCTATCGCTTAAAATACATTTATGAGAATTTTGTGACTTGTAAAGTACAAACAATTATTAAAAAAATAATCGAGTTAAAACTGTAGTAAGTTAATTTGCATAGAAAAAGTCATTTTTCTTGTTTTGTAACATGATTTAAGGTTAAAAAAAACTTATTGACCATTTCCTTAAAAATGGTCAATAAGTTTTATATAAAAATCTTAAAATTGACAATTTTTTTTTGGTTTTCTATTATCAAGCAATTCTCATATGTTGTTTTGATAATTGACCAATAACAAACACACATTGCCTTTTTTTTGTCATTAAACCAAGATAAAAGTAACTTTGTTTTCAAAATTGAATAACAAAAGTTATCGAAGGAAAATACTAGAAATTAAATTAAAAAAAAGCTTCATGAAATTCTGCTCATGGCCAAGTCTGTAAAATTGCAAGACCACTAAATCTTGAAAAACTAAACTATCCACGTGAAAGACAGATTATCGATCAAAAAAAAGGATAGATTACAGACAAACAAAGAAAAAAATACCCAGAGAATTTTTTTAAACCTTATTTTCCATTTGATACATTGATCAAATTTCGAACACTACAGTCAGTAACCCTGAAATTTTTTCTCAACCCCGTTCATGGCTTAGAAGATTGAGCTTGCTGATTTCCAGACCTCCCCATTAACTGTAATTCCTGTTTATCATAAATCTCCAAAGAAAAATCCCTAAGCATTTGTGCTTTACCACTTCCTGTCCCACTAGAACTAACACTAGGCGCCATTGTAGACTTTTTTGCCACTTGAGCCCCCACTGTACTTGTACTCACCAAGCTATTATTACACATAACTGCCGACGGTGATCTGATCTCAATACCAGTACCGCCAGTAGTGGCGGTAGCGGTCATGAATGGTGATGAAATGGGCCTTGCAGCGGCCATGTTGAAAACTGGTGTTAAGGATGGCGACAAGGCCCATATCTGCGGCGCCTGCTGTTGCTGTTGTTGATGGTGGTTTGATGGACCAGAAGCAGCAGTCATGGCGGATTGTGGGACCATCCAAAAGGCATTTGCTGGCACCATCATGCCTGTATTTCCCACAGCCCAAATTGGCACCAGTCCTTGAGGGGCCACTGGTGCGAGCCCAGATGATTGAGTGTTATTAGTAATTGATGGCTGATAAAGTAATTGCTGTTGCTGCGAAGAAACAACAGAAACCCCATCGCCTATGTCGCAGAACTCACTGTTTGATGGGCGCTTTCGCTTTTTGGTTGAAATTCCTTTTTCGTTGTTGTTGTTGTTGGTATGAGTGGTTGTGGGGATCTTGAGGGCCCCACCGACGGAGACGGCGATGGCGGGGACGGTTCCCGTGCCGGTGGCTTCGATGATGGCTTCCTCGGCATGCTCGAGGAGCCACCGGACGGTTTGACCGTCGGATTTGTGGCCAAGCTCCCGGGTCAGTTGGAAGATCCGAGCTGCGCAGGTGGCGGGTATGCGGATCCTCCGGCCACGACCCTCGACCTTCGTGTGGCGGTCCTTGTTGTACGACCGTTTGCCGGCGGCGACAGGCATGGGTATGGGTATTTGCATTGGCATCTGCATCTGCATGGCCACCGGGACCACCCCGATGGGAGGTGGCTGGTGGGTCCTCTGGTCCGGGTCCGAATCCACCGGCTCTTCCTTCAAAGGCATGACTTGAAACGCTGTCGTTCCCTCGAAGGCTGATGATACCTTAGGGATCCCGTTGTTGATGGTGTTGTTATGTTCATGTTCTCCCGCGCTGGAGCTAAGATCGGATGTGCCTCCATCGTCATCTGGATCCATATCGTGGGGGAGGGTAACAGATGACTAGAAGAAATGGAGGAAATGGAGGAAACCGAGATGGGTGTTTAATTTTAGTTTTAGATCTAAAAATAGGAAATTGGAGACTGGGGAGTGTTTGTTCCCAGGGAATGAATGGGAAAAAGTTTTTAAGGGAGAAAAGACAGAAAACAAGAGAGGAAAAGAAAGGTGTTACGAAAGTGGATTTGATCAAACGCTTGTTTTCTTCGTTGAAGGAAAGGCAAATGGTGGCATTTGTATCTGTAATATAGAGGAAGAAGGAATCAAAGGGCGTTGATTTGATCATGGAGGCTATATGAGAATGAGATGGTGACACGTGTTGAGTCCTACTTGGAGACCTTTGTGTTCATCATCTGTCCTAATCAGTGGACCAATGGTATTACAAAGTTGTGTAAGAAAATTCTGGAGAAGTTTTTTTTTTTTGCGGATTTAAAAATTGTATTTCGTTGGCTGACGGCACCTATTTCTGGTGGTCCATGCACTATAACAAGACCAAGAATTTCAAACAATTTTTGTTGAAGCAATAGGCCAATAGCTAATGATACTGTATCATGCCATGATCCGGTTACCAAATTTCCATTTCTCATGGGTCATGGCCAGGCCAACCGATTAGGTTCTTGATAGCAGAAGAAACAGAGCCTGCGGGTTGTTGAGATTGTTTGGGAATTAATGTCCATGAAACGTTTGTCTTCCCATTTTGTGGTATTTACGGCAGAGTAAGTTGTATAACAGTATGTTTTAGAGTCCTTTATGATGAGATTCTAGGGATGCAATTGGGCAAGTTTTGGACCTTTCCATCCCACACTTGGAGTAAATTTGGGTCGAGATATTTTAAGGTTGAGTTTGATTGGAATTGAAAAATCACAGTTATATTTTAGTTGGTTGGAATTAGAGTTTCCTCTAACACTAACTCTCATAAACCATGAACCCAAACTTAGTGATATAGCCTTTATTATTAGTTTGAGATTTGATCTGTATATGATGTTTAGACATTTGTAATTTGATGAATGTCTCGTAGGTTTTAAAAATTCGAGTATGTTAATTTAATGTTTTTAATATTTAAAATTTGAAAAGAAAAAATAAAATTTAAGAATATAATTTGGTTAAACCCAACTAATTTGAGTATGGTTTTGATTTCACAATCCCACTCGAATCCAATATGAGCCCAATTGAATTTTTGGCTTGGGATAAAGTTGAGATTTATTATGGATTGAGTTGGGTTAGAGTTAAAAAAAAAATGTTTCATGGGTTGAATTAAAATAGATCTCTAACTCAATCCATCCCAATTTATGCACAAACCCATCAACAATCAATTATATATGTAACAATTATATTTATCAATTTAATTTATTGTCACGTAATATATCAAATCTACTGATGTAGGTGAAAATTCACTCTCCAATAACATGATGACACCTGGCAGAGGGTATAAAAGCAATTCCACCGCAATGTTGTTATCAGCACGAGGTTGTTACAGTCAGGTGTCCTCTTGCATATCAAGGCGTAACAACTCGCACTTCGTTTCTCCTACAAAGAGAATGATTACGAATAACCGAATCAATTGCTTTATGAGATTATAAATAAGGTTCTCAAGGTACGCATAAGGACCAAATCTTATATTTTCTTCTGATTCCTTACATATTTGCTTCATTCCTCCTCTTTATTTTCTCTTAGTAAAACCCAGAAACTAACAAATGCATCGGAGGGTCTTCAAAGGCATCACCCCCATTTTCCTCCAGCAACTTCATAAATCACTTGTTCCAGTTTATCTTGTGCAGATCCAACATTTCAGCCCTTCGACATGACAGCAGAATTTTGGCATCAACAGATTGGCGCCATCCGTCGCGAACCAATCTCTCGTTGTCCAATAGAAGCGAAGAAATCTTCAAAGAACTCATTTGTTGCCATGCCACCTAGAAACACCACCAAAAATACCGACAAGGGAATAACCAGAGCCAGTGCTGCACCTACGCAAACCGGCACTCACAGCCAGCAGCCTGGCTCGAGGTTCTCTACAGTGTATGAGCACCTAGCTCCTGACTGTGATCTGTGTGCTTTATTGGGAATGCAGCATCCTCACCTGGGCTCGACAGAGATGGATCCTCCCGAAGATCTTAGGGGGCCACCTCTGTGCATCCCTCCATTTCGATGATCCAAGCGCAGTTTCTAGAGCTCTTCATTCTGGGGACAGATTTCGTCGTTGAAGTTCGATGAGCTGGCAATCAACCCTCACCTCCGTCTCCACCCCATGCTTCTAGGAAAACTAGTCATCCTAGCGACGGGCGCCCCGCCGACAGTCCCTCCGCTGCAGAGTTTTCACCATCTCACTCCAGCAGATCTAAGGGAGGTTCTTCCTCCATAAGTAATTTATACCTGGACAAACGAATCGAGAAAATGGTAAAGAGGATCAATGAAGCTCTCAAAGAATAGAACCATAATGTCCTAAATGAGCTCAACATCCAGGATCCACCATTCACTCAAGAAGTTCTCGAAACTTCGCTCCTACCAAATTTTTGGACACTGCTTATCAAGCCCTATGACGGCTCAACGGGCCCCCTAGATCACCTGCAACTCTGTAAGACCACCATGATGCTACATCGGCATTCTGATCATGTTAAATGTCAAGATTTTCCATTGACACTTGAGAAGGCCGCCAGTATGTGGTATTCTAGATTAAAACTGATAAGCATCAGCACCTTTAAGGAACTTAGTTATGCCTTTGTCTCGTACTTCCTCAGCAGCAAAAGACCCAAGAAGACCTCGAAAAGTCTTTTCAACATCATTCAGCATTGAGGAGAGAAAATTCTAGCCTATATCTCGAGGTTCAATGCAACCGCATCGGAAATCTCGGACCTCGACCTCAACGTACAGGTACTGGCATTCAAAAATGAGCTAAGATTTGGGATCTTCAGATCTAAGCTCATTAGGTAACCACCCAAATACATGAATGAGATCCTGGCCCAAGCTGAAAAGTACATGCTGGTTATGGACGATCAAGCTTTTCGAAAGGAAAGAGAAGGGGAAACAGAGAAGAAGAGGAAAGACACAAGCAATTCTCAATGTAGGGCAACCAAAAAACCCCACCACGAGAATAGATCTTAAGCCGCCACCAAATTTGAAAGTTTTACTCCTTTCAACGCATCCAGGACTAATATCATGATGTAGGTTCAGGACAGAGCAATCCTTCAATGGCCTTTGAAGTTGCAGTATATTGATGGAAATCAGAGCAAATCATGTCGATTCCACAAAAATCACAGGCATAAAACTGAAGAGTGCCACGCTCTGAAGTAGTAGATTGAGTCCCATATCAATCGAGGGTACTTAAAGGAGTTTACTGGACCACGATGGGAAGGAATGCCGATCGATCCAGAAAAAATCTCGGACGTCGCTTTGGTCAAAACCGAAAGCATCAAGCTCCTACAAGGAGTCTGAAGATGAACCGAGAGGAACATGACCAGGAGAGCCAGGATCACATAGTCTATAGAATTATCGAAATGATCTGTGGTGGACTGATTGCCGGAGCCAACTCTGGGCAAAATAGGAAAGCGTACACTAGGTCTGTAGCTTCTGTAAGCCGGCCTCATAAGCGAATGAAGACAAACCAGACAATGTCCTTCACGTATGATGATCTAGAATTAGTGCAGACCCTTAACGACGATGCCGTGGTGGTTTCTTTTCTTATAGCCAACCACGACGTCAGACGCATCTTAGTGGATAACGGAAGCTCAGTGGACATCTTGTTTTATGATGCCTTTAAGAAAATGCAACTGAAAGATGACTAGTCGAAGCTGATCTCCATCCCTCTGTATGGTTTCTTAAGGGCTCTAGTGTTTGCTGAAGGCAGTATAGTTCTTCCGGTCACTGCATGGGTGGATCCACGGACTATCACTGTACAGACTACTTTCTGGTAGTCAAGTGGCTGTCGTCCTACAATATAATCCTCGGCAAGCCCACCCTTAACTAACTAAAGGCGATCGTGTAACGACACATCCCAGGTTGGCCACCCCTGAGATGGTGTCATCACATTTTGAAAATCTCAGCACGACACATATATGCAACAAATACTAACAATTTTTTTTTTATTTTTATCCTCGACCCTCAACAGAGGAGATACATAAATTTGATATTAATTTACACATAATATACAACGTAAAATGCATGAATATTTACAAATAAAATATTTATTTCATTTTCTCACTAGTCTGACGAACTTGACATGTACGTGGCTTACAGAGAATGAATCCATCTGACCCTTAATCCACCAGACTACTTGTTCTGTCTGCTATCTGAAATCATTGTACAATGAGGGATGAGCTTCACAAGCTCAGTGAATTAAATTTACTAAAAGTATTCTAATTTTATAAATAGCCCTATAATATTTAATCATTTATTTCTCCTATAACTGAATAACAACATAATGTCTATCATTTAAATAATCACCATATTATCATATTTCTATGTCTTTTTCTCAATGCGACTGTCTCTTCCTGGGAGACTTATCCATCTATAATTAATTTCATAATAATATACCACACATCAGTATTTCAATAATGCAAGCAATAATTAAAACAGATACAATGCACTTAATGCTTATAATGAGAACGTCTTCCCACTTGTCGATAGGTTATTATTATCTTAGACCAGCCCCTTCTCGGTTCTTTACAGCTTATCCTGGCTGTAACGGAATTTATTTTCAGCATATACCGGCTGTCATGGTGTCCCTTTTATTTTCAGCATATACTGGCTGTCACGGTTGTTCCATTAGACCGGCCTTTTCCTGGTTCTTTCGGTTATATTATTAAATACAATTGCACATGAACAACAATATAAAATATGCATCTAAACAGTAATATAAAAACAACATATATTCAAAACACTTAAATTAACTTTCCTGATTATTCTTAAATTTATATAATAAAAATTCCACTAAATTCTTCTCATTCCAAATCACCTCAAATCATCCATCAAAGTTTGTCAAGCTCCACATGTCCTCAAATTTTGTATCAAAATATCAACCAAAACTCGTCAAGAATTTAATTGTCACCATTATTATTAAATTAACTCATTATTCTAATAATATTCCTTCTAACATAATAATTTTTCTACGTGTCTAATATTTATATCATATCTATCAACTAAATCTTTATCTAACACCAAAATATATGCTAATAATTTATTTTAATATTATTACTAGATATTTGGTTTTATTTAGACTACTTAAAGTAAATTCAACTCACCACGTAGTACTTAGAGCTACCCGTGGATCACCTTCTTGCCTTTCTCGTTCTTCTCCGAAACTTCCCTCGATTGTTGACTGCCAACACCTGACAAAATATTTGTATTCAATTTCTAATTATTTCTTCATTTCTCTATAAACCACACCCTTTGAACATTCCTACTTTGAATTTGAGAAAATTTCATGAATACTAAAAATTCAAAAATAAACATTATACTATTACCTTCTGCTTTTCTGATAGGTATTCCTGATTCTCTATGAAATTTCGTAGTAAACTTCTTCAAAATCTTGCTCTTTCGACTTTTCTTTGGATCCCCAAGTGTTTAAGGAAATAGAGAATTTTGATAGAAAACTAAACGAAATCTGATAGAAAACTAAACGAAATCTGTTTGCGTAAATTATTTGTACTCATTACACATATATATAGCAAACTTTGGTTGAAATTTAACAGTCAACAGGTTGCGTTTTGGAGACGTGCAATTGTCTTCTTAAATTTGCAATTGCCCCTCCCTCCAAAGCTCTCCACCTGCTGCCCACCAAGTTTGACCTTTTTTTTAAAGAAATATTTATTTATTTACTTAAAGACTTTTTCTTTTCTTTTCTCTTCTATCTGGATGTTTTGGACGGATTTATTTATTTATTTTTTTTAAAAAAAAACTTTTTTTCCTTCCTTTTCTCTTTTGTTGCTCCTAGGACATTCTGGACATTTTTTTTCACTCTTATTTTATAAACACGGGTATTACAGGTCGTGTGTCCACCTACCACCTAAAAATGAAATTCCCTACTGACAATAGAGTGGGGGAAGTTAAAGGGAACCAACAGGTCTCCAAGTCATGTTATTTGAATTAAGTAAGATGAGGGAAAATAACTGAAACTTTTCACTCGAGATAGAAGCCTTTAGAGATGAGATCAAAACCTTGCGTAACCAGCGTATTGAAGAACTAACCGTAGTTCCATATAGCGAAGACATCTCCAGAATAGTCCAGATTGGCTCCAATCTCCCCAAGAATCTTAAAGAGTCACTCATCTCTCTCCTTCAGAGGAATCAAGACCTGTTTGAATGGTCAGCCTCGGATATGCCCGGGATCAACCCTGATGTCATCGTACATCGGCTAAACGTGGATCCAAGCCATAAGCCAATCACTCAGAAGAAAAAGTCTTTTGCCCCCGAACGACAAGTCGTCATCAAGTCTGAAGTTGATAAATTCCTCGTTGTCGATTTCATTTGAGAGACTGACTATCCCGACTGGGTGTCCAATGTGGTGATGGTCAAAAAGCCCAATGGTAAATGGCTAATCTGTATTGACTTTACAGATTTGAACAAAGCTTGTCCGAAAGATAGTTTTCCCCTATCATAGATAGATCAGCTGGTTAACGCCACATCAGGGTATGAACTTTTGAGTTTCATGGACACCTATTCTAGCTATAACTAGATCCTTATGCACGATCTCGACCAGGGGAAAACTCTCTTCGTCACTGACTGAGGGTTGTACTGTTACAAAGTCATGCCATTCAGGCTTAAAAATGCCAGGGCAACCTATCAGTGACTAGTGAACAATATATTCCACGAGCATATCGAAAGAAACATGGAAGTTTACGGGGATGATATGTTAGTTAAAAGTGTCGAGGCCAAAGACCACAACTCTGACCTGGATGAGGCCTTCGAAATCCTTCGGTATCACCAGATGAAGTTAAACCCTGCAAAATGAGCATTCGGAGTCATTAGAGGTAAGTTCATCGACTTTATGCCATCCTCAACATGACCCCTCCTCTAATAATAAAAGAAGTTTAGAGGTTAACAGGATGTGTAGCGGCACTCGATCGTTTCATGCCAAAATCTACAGAGAAATGACTCCCCTTCTTCAGAGACATCAGGAAGGCAAAAGACTTTATCTGGACTGAAGACTAACAAAAAGCCTTTGAAGAATTGAAGGAGTACTTGAGCTCTCTACCTGTTCTGACCAAGCCCGTCACGGGAGAGGAACTCTTCTTGTATTTATCAATCGGGCAAGAAGAAATGGCCTCTGTTTTAACCCGGGAAGATGTGGGTGTCTAAAAACTTGTATACTACGTTAGCAAAGTTCTCCATGATGTAAAGTTATGGTACCTCTCAATAAAGAAGATGGTGTATACTCTCTTGATTACAACTCGAAAACTTTGACCATATTTCTAAGCACACACCATCGTCTTCTTAACAGATCAGCCACTGAGACAAATGTTTTATAAGCCGAATATTTCAGAGAGAATGGTCAAATGGTCTATAGAGCTCAAAGAATTCGACATCCGGTATAACCCACGAAAGGCTGTCAAGGCTCAGGGCCTCACAGACTTCATCGTAGAAACAATGCTCCAAGTGAATCCAAGCAAAGCACCAGAATCGTAGATAGCTGAACGAACTCTGTAGTGGATTCTCCATGTAGATGGCTTCTCTAACAACGTTGGAAGTGGAGTGGGGCTCATCCTTTGCAGTCCTGACAAGTTCACCATTGAATAGGTTTTAAGGTTTGAGTTCAAAGCTTTCAACAATGAGGCTGAGTACAAGGCATTACTCACCGGGATGAAACTAGCAAAAGCAATGGCCGCTGAAGTCCTGAACATATACAGCGACTTACAGTTGGTAGTAAATCAGATGAACAGAGAATTCGAAGCCAGGGGCGAAAAGATAGCTTGGTATCTCAAAAAGGCCAAAGAACTTTCCATTGTATTCAGAATAATCCGAATAATGCAGGTTCCTTGGGTATAGAATTCGAAAGCTGATGATTTGGCTCGACTTGCCTCCTCTCGTTATACCGAACTAACCCAAGTCATATACCTCGAGACTCTCACTAGCCCAAGTAATGATTAAGTACCTGTACTGCCAGTGACCGAAGAAGAGACGTAAGCAGATCTTATCCTCTGGTATTTACGTGATAGTCAACTCCCTGAGCAGAAGAGTGAAGCCAAAAAACTTATCTCTCGCACTTCCCAGTATACAGTCATAGATGGACAAATATAAAAAAAAAGGCCTTACCACACCTTATCTGAAGTGCCTTGAACCTATTGAAGCCGATTATGCTTTTTGAGAGGTTCACGAAAGGATATATGGAAATCATATTGGAAGTCGAGTATTGGTCTTCAAGGTACTTCGTTAAGGATACTATTGGCCCAAAATGCAAAGAGGCATCGCGAAATTAGTTAAGAAATACAGAAACTATCAACATTACTCCTTTGTACCCCACAGGCCGGCGAATCCTCTTACCTTGATCACTAACCCACCTCCTCTTTATCATGTAGGGGACGGATATCCTTAGTCTTTTCACCGGAGCACCCGATCAAAGAAAACACCTTATTGTGGTGATAAATTATTTCACCAAGTGGGAAAAAGCTGAACCACTCGCCAGTATAAACTGATCATCGAGCTCGAGGTTTTGTCTAGAAGCCTATAGTGTGTTAGGTCGGTATACTCTGAATATTGATCACCGATAACAGCAAACAGTTTGATAGTGCTCGGTTCAAGATATTCTGCGAATCGTGTCGAGCATTGATTCTCTTCCATAGGGTATCCGTAAGCTAACAGGCAAGCTGAGGTGACCAACAGGACACTCTTACAGAGCATCAAGAAAAGATTTGATGAGGCTGAAAAGTAATGGATCAACCATCTTCCAAACGTACTTTGGGCTTATCGAACCACTGCTCGAACCCCCACCGAAGAAACTCATTTATTTATGGCATATTGTTCTGAAGCGGTCATCCCTTTGAAAATCGGAGTGCCCTTACTACGAGTGCAGAACTTCGAACAAACCAACAACGAAGAAGCCTTATAGATTTACGTTGATTTTATTGATGAAGCCCAGGACAAAGCTCAGATTCGGCTAGTTGCTTATCAGTAAATAGTGGCTAGGTATTACAACTCTCGAGTCCGATAGAGGAATTTTAAGCTGCATGATCTTATTCAGCAAAAAAGTGAAGTATCCCATCCTTGGGAAACGAGGAAGCTCTTTCCTAACTGGGAAGGCCCGTATCGCATTAAGAGAGTTTGCTGAGCCTGCACATTTGAGCTTGAAGAGTTAAGTGGCAAGCTCATCCCTCGGAATTGAAATGTAGAGAACCTCAGCAAGTTCTATCAATAGTGTACTCCCCCTTTGAGTTTTACACATTGTTTGCTTCACCGGTGTAACTTGTGAAATGTCTCAGTTATCAATGAAAGAACATTTTGTTTTCCCACTACATTTTGCTTTCCAAGTCATTTACCCTCTGTAGACTGAGGTTTTAACCCAAGAGGGGGGTGAATTGGGTTTTTAAAAACTTCCGTGGAATAAAAACAAGTTTATAAAAACATATAAGCAACAAGCAATTAAACAAGTAATGTGCTGTAAATAAAGAGTTTAAGGAGTAGAGAATGCAAATTCAGATTATAGTGGTTCGACAATATCGGATTCGTTCCGACCTTACGTCCACTCTTTTCAAGGAACCTCCTTGAAGTAATCCACTAAGAAACTTAGTCATACAACTTCACTGTTGTTGTACAAACCTTACAATCTCTTCCTCTCGGAAGCTATCCACTTCCTCTCGGAAGTAATCCCCTTCCTTTTGGAAGTAATCCCCTTCCTTTCGGAAGTAATCCCCTTCCTTTCGGAAGTAATCCCTTTACAAAAGATGTTGTAAAGTAAATGGTAGGGAGACAACAAATGAAAGCTTATACAACTTAATAATGTCTCTCTTTCAAAGTAAAGCTTGAAGAATGGCTCAGCAAGAATATTTCAAAGCTTTTTGTGTTTCAAAGAGTAAATGACTTGATTGTGTGTGTTCTTTTCTTTTTGAATATCTCCAACTCTTGATTGAATGCTCAATAGAGTGAGTTTATATAGCCATCAAATAATATGGCCGTTTTTGAAATGATTGTGCTTTTAAAAGATTAGATTTCGAGTCCAACGGTCATATTTTTTGAACTACCAGTCGATTGAGTCATATTAAAAATTCTCGTTTTTAAAGCTTCTGGAGTACCAGTCCACTGGGTTAATCTTACCAGTCGACTAGGGATTGTCTGTCCATTTT
Source organism: Bretschneidera sinensis (assembly GCA_023935145.1). Taxonomy (NCBI): domain Eukaryota; kingdom Viridiplantae; phylum Streptophyta; class Magnoliopsida; order Brassicales; family Akaniaceae; genus Bretschneidera; species Bretschneidera sinensis. The sequence continues at coordinate 12,428,926 of CM043703.1, forward strand.
ACCAGTCGATTGGTATATTCCATCCAGTCGACTGGGGACTTACTGCCCATTTTACCAGTTGACTAGTATGTCTTACCCAGTCGACTGGGGACTTACTGTCCCATATACCAGTCAATTGGTATATGTACCCAGTCGACTGGGTTGTCTTCCAACCCAGTTTTTCTGTGTTAAAAAAAGTTTTAATTTAAAAACATTTGATTTAAAAGTTCTGTTTAAAAAAAAATTTTGTGTGCAAGCCATTGAACAAGCTATTACAATGTACAAGTGAGACTTACACTGGTTCTAATACCTTAGACTTATACTGGCTCAGCAAGAATATTTAGTCTTCACTTGATAGTTTGATTCGGTTTGAGTTCTTGCACTTTGATCCTTGGTTGAATTCTTTTGTTGCTTACTACACTTAGATTGTACTGCTAGTATAATAACAGTTGTGTTTTGTCATCATTAAAATACAGGTGAGGGTTAACAATCTTCCCTTTTTGATGATGACAAAACTAATAATGTGAAAACAGTTTTAAAAAACTAAGTGTTTGGTTTTTCAGAAAAAATGGACAGAGTTTCTTTTGTTTTTCGAGTAAAACCACCCTGTAAATAAGCAAATGCAGTTTATATTTTCATTTCAACCAATCACTATCAACTCAACCAATCAATGAATCATTTTTAATATGCTTTGGAGCAGTGCTCCCCCTAAATCTATGCATTGGTTTCTATTTACATAGTTTTTCTCGTTTTCTCATTTTTCTCCCCCGTTTTGACAATAGCAACCAAAGGGGCTAGAAACTAAAAATAAGCTACTTAGATACCATAACCATCTAGAGTATGCTAAAACAAACTTGTACGCAAAAATTTTGCTTCATTTGGAGTTCGAAAGCCTTCCCAGGAAGAACCGAAAGTTTTCATACAAGCATAACCAGTTTCAGAGCATATTGTTGAATAAAAGCAGTTAGAAACTATGCGAGCACATCACAAATAAAGTAAATAGATGCATGAAATATGTCTAATGAAAAAGCATCATCATATATAAAAAGTCAATACATGAATGGGCTTCATAGAGCCATATATAAGATAGAAATACATAGGTATGTCTGTGCGACATGCTAAGAGCTATAAACTACTATGTACACCAAAATATCATAAAAAAATGACTCAAGGAGCAAGAGAGTCTGAGTTGTCGCGAATGAGATCCCGTATCTCAGCTAAAAAACTCTTTGTATGCTCTCGGTATAGCTCGAAGTCGTCCCGTAGATGCTCAATGGAGGAGCTCAATGTCTGAAACCTGGACTGCATGGTCAGCTGGAGGCTCATGATAGCCTAAAGTAGATCATTATACCCAGTCTGACTAGTACTCGAGTCACCAATGGGAGGTGTTATGGTATTCGTGTCCATGTAAGCAGTATCAGTAGCAACAACCTCCTCATCAGCACTGCTCTCATCCTCTCGAATCCGAATGTGCTTCCTGGCCTTCGAATAGATGAAGTCGTCACGGACCGTGCATCCCATCTTCTTCAGTGATGAGACGTTGAGGATGTCCTTCGGCCCAATATCCTGAACCTCAGAGGCAGGGAGAGGCATCCGGAAGTGCTGGAGTATGAGCGTAATGAGCATCCCATAGGGTAGACACCCGGAGTTGCTCGTTTTGCCATTAATCATGTTGGCGAGCAGCAGGGGATATATATTGAAGTGGTGCCCTATTTTAAGGCACCAAATCAATATTGTATCTATCTTAGATAGATACCCCCGACTCCCGAGTCTCGGATGGATGGTCCAACTCACTATCAGGTTGAACAATTTTGAGTCCAGGGGCATATCATTACATGTGTGAAATGTAGTGGGTTTGTACACATAGTTAGGGTCGCCCCTGACTATCTGACAGGCCGCCTCGACATCAAAATTGTCTGGTCATCCATTCAAACTTCATTAGATCCCTCCTACAGGGATCCTTAGTATGTTTATGAGGAGGTTAGTGTTGACCTCAAACTCCACACCTATTACACTGGTTCTGAATCTCAGAGCCAGTTGACTAGGTTTCACCAGGTTCGCATAGAACTGGTGAATCAGTCTTGGGTAGTATTTTTCATGCACTCTGACCAGTGGGGTCAGGTGGATTGCCTTAAAGGCTGGCAAGATATCGAAGTTGCCATAACGAATAGAGTCGAAGTCGATGACTCTACCCGTCATGATCTTCTTGTGGCGGATGATGGAGTCATACATTGCTTTGGCTGCAGGGCTGGAAAACAAAAACTCATCAAGCTCTGTTATGGGCTTCTTGCTTGATGAGCCCGCCATGCCCTTCCCACATGTATTTGAATCTGTAGGTTTGGTGGACCTTGGCCTTGTTGGCATATTTGGTCATCCAGATGTGTATTTTATGCGGATTCAATCTGTCATTTTTGGGGAAAAAAAGGGTTTTGACAAAAATGGGAGATTTCAACCGTGAAAAGTTGAAAATAATGTTATGGATGAGTAGATCGATGTGTTTAGGTGTTGTTTGGATGGTTTTTGGGTCAAAATGGTGAAATTTTCTAGAGAGAGAAAGCTAATTTCTTCAAAAATGGCGTAAAAATAAAAAAAAAATGAACAGTCTATATATAGAATCGCGATACCAGTCGACTGGGTAAGGATACCAGTCGATTGGGTCCTTTTGAAAAGACGAACATTTTTCATACCAGTCAACTGGTTCAATGTACCAGTTGACTGGGTAATTAGTCAATAAATTACCAGTCGACTAGGTTATTTTTACCAGTCGACTGGATGACAACTGAATTTTAAAAAATTAGCTCCAAATAGGGTCTTGATGTACCAGTCAACTAGATAAGATTTACCAGTCAACTAGAAGAATTGGCAGAGACTTACCAGTAGACTGGAAGAATAGGCAGTGACTTACCAGCCGACTGGAACAGATTTACCAGTCGACTGGACTCTTAAGAAAATTTTCAGTCTCGAATCGTAGCACAAAATTTGTTTATCTATGACATCTTTGAGTGTGGGAGATATTTAAATAAGAATTAATACTCTTTCACTAGATGTCAATTATGTAAATAATTAATGAAGGAGCAATCAGACATTCAGTTTATCATAATCCAGCAATCCCATCAACATTCTAATCTTACAAAAACTAGCTTCACTTAGAGGTTTTGTAAGAATGTCAGCTATTTGATCTTCCGAAGGTATGAATTCTAGTCTTATATCACCTTTTTCAGCATGGTCTCTTAAGAAATGATGTCTGATTTCTATGTGCTTTGTTCTAGAGTGCTGAATAGGGTTCTTGGTTAGGTTGATAGCACTAGTATTATCACAATGTATCGGGATGTCTTTTAGGTTCATGCCATAGTCTTCTAGTTATTGTTTCATCCATATCACTTGGGCACAACAACTTCCAGCTGCTACATATTCCGCTTCAGCGGTTGATAGTGCAACGAAATTTTATTTCTTGGAAAACCAAGAGGTTAACATTGCTCCTAAGAATTGGCATGTTCCACTTGTGCTTTTTCTATCAAACCTACATCCAGCAAAATTAGCATTTGAATATCATACAAGCTCAAAAGATGAATCTCTAGAATACCATAATCCTATGGTTTGGGTTCCTTGTAGATATCTAAGGGTTCTTTTTACTGCAACTACATGTGATTCCTTAGGATTAGATTGAAATCTAGCACACATGCATACACTGAACATTATATCAGATCTACTTGCAGTCAAATAAAGTAAAGCACCTATCATGCTTCTATAATATTTAGTATCTACAATTTTACCTCCTTCATCAAGATCAAGTTTTGTAGTTGTACTCATAGGAGTTCCAAGCAGCTTTGAGCTTTCCATCCCAAACCTCTTTAGTAGGTCCTTAATGCACTTTGATTGATTGATGAATATGTCTCCTTTTAGTTGTTTGATTTGAAGTCCAAGGAAGTAGGTAAGCTCTCCTATCATGCTCATTTCAAATTCACCTTGCATGCACTTTGCAAACTCTTAACACATAGATTCATTAGTAGCACCAAATATAATATCATCAACATATATTTGGACTATAAGAGTGTCATTTTTGTAAGTTTTTGTGAAGAGAGTTGTGTCTATTCTACCTCTTACAAAATCATTGTTAATAAAAAATTTACTTAGTCTTTCATACCATGCCCTTCGAGCTTGCTTCAACCCATACAGAGCTTTAGAAAGCTTGTAGACACGATTTGGAAGACTAGGATTTTCAAATCCAAGAGGTTACTCAACATAATTGCAAATATTTCTAATTGAAGAACGAGTTCTTACTCCTTGTGAAAGATCACCAATCACTTGATCAATTGGGTGATAGTTTACATACCTCCAATCTTTGAGAAAACTATCATCTTGTTGGCTTGTAGATGGTTGATCCAAATTGTGAGTTTCCATCTCTTCATTTGCTTGAGGTGGACTTTTCTTTGGGTCAACAATGGGAGTAGGAGTTTCCGTTCTTGGAATAAAATCTGCATCATCATTAAAGGAAACTTCTCTACTACTAATTGGGTTAGACTCATCAAGAGTTACATGTACAAATTCTTCTACCACTAGAGTTCTCTTGTTGAAAACTCTATAAGCCTTACTAGATGCTGAATATCTTAAAAATATCTCTTCATCGGTCTTAGAGTCAAATTTACCCAAGTTAGTTTTATTGTTATTTAGGATGAAGTATTTGCAACCAAATGTACGAAAATAGGAGATATTAGGCTGTCTACCTTTCCATAGTTCATATGGAGTTTTATCAAGCATAGGCCTAATTAAAATTCTATTTAAGATATAGCAAGAAGTGTTCACGGCTTCAGCCCAACAATATTTTGGTAAACTATTTTCACAAAGCATTGTTCTTGAAAATTCTTCTAGAACTCTGTTTTTCCTCTCAACAACTCCATTTTGTTGAGGAGTACTAGGAGCTGAAAAGTTGTGATCAATTTCATTTTCATCATAAAATCTTGAAAAGCTTTGGTTTTCAAATTATTTTCCATGATCAGTTCTTATGCTTGAAATACAAATTCTTTTTTCATTTTGAACCTTTTTGCAAAAGTTTTCAAATCCTTTGAAATCTTCATCATTGTAAGCAATAAAAATAACAAAGGTATATCTTGAATAGTCATCAACAATAACAAGAGCATATTGATGGCCACCTAGACTAATGGTACTAATTGGACCAAATAAGTCCATATGCAAAAGTTTCAAAGGTCTAGTAGTTGAGACTACATTCTTTGATTTAAAAGAAATCCTAGTTTGTTTTCCCATTTGACAAGCATCACATACTTTGTCTTTTTCAAAATTTATTTTTGGAAGTCCAATGACTAAATCTTTTCTTGAAATGATTTTTAGCAAGTTTATGTTCACATGACCAAGCCTTCTATGCCATAGCCATGTATTTTCACTAAATGCAGGAAAACAATTTTTATTTTCAAAATACAAGGATTCCAAATCAACTATATAGACATTTTCATGTCTATGGCCAACAAATTTGATCTTGTTACTCTGGATATCTATAACTAGACAATGAGAGGTCTCAAATGTGACTTTGTTGCCTTTGTCACAAAGTTGACTAATACTTAGTAAATGTGGCTTAAGGCCTTGTACTAGCAATACATTATCTAAGGTTTAGAAATCATTACCGACTTTTCCATGCCCGACGATTTTTATTTTGGTGTTGTCTCCAATGGTGACAAATCCACCATCTCTTAAAGTTAGCTCTTTGAATACACTTTTATCACCGGTCATGTGCTTTGAGCATTCACTATCAAGGTACCAAAAGTTACCTTTCTCCTTGGTGTGGAGATATATTTACATCATATAAGGATATACAATTGCATTTTTAGGTACCCAAAATTTCTTGGGTCCTTTGGGGTTAGTCCTAGAAAACACGGTTCTTTTTGGAACCCATACTTTCTTAACAGTATATGGTGATCTAAAGACATGTTGATAATGCACAATCCTAGGATAATAATTATTGATATTTCTAGGATTTCTTACTTGTGCATATCTATAATTCTTGGGATAGGAGTTCCTAGGATACATGTTTCTATGGTAAGGAATCTGAGTATGCATATCATTTTCAGAAAATGTATGATGATGCATTCTAGGATACATGCTAGCATTATTATGAGTATGCATATTATTTCTAGGATAATCATGATGGTAATTCCTAGGATGTGCATGTGCAGAGTACATATTTTAATTATACACATTGTTCCTAAAATGCACATGATGGTTATTCCTAGGATGTGTATAAGTATTTCTTGAGTGAGCATACATATAAGCATGTGTTCTTCTAGGATGCTTCATTCTTGTATGAATATTTGAATTTCTAGATTTCTTAGCATTCATTGAGGGAGTGCTTTTAACCTTGCTAGTAGTTTTTGAAGTAGAGGCTTCACTCACACATGAAGCTTTAATGAATAAGCTTTCTTTTGATTTTTGCTTTCCTAATGGAGAGTATCCTAAACCAGATTTTCCTCCACTTAATCTTTGGGAAGAAAGCACTTCATCAAGCTTTTCCTTTCCAAGCATGAGTCTAGATATAGTACCATTCATTTCTAATATCTTCTTCTTTAAATTTTCACTTTCATCTTTGAAGAAATCTTGAGAAGAATCATACAGCAAAGAGGATAATTTATCTTTTTCTTCTCTAAGACTTATCATCTCTTTAGAAAGAGATGATACCTTTTTCTTAAGAATTGAGTTTCTAGAATCGAATTTCTTCAATTCATCATGCATTTCATTTATTACTTCTAGCAGTTCTTCACTACTACTCACAATATTATTCTTAGAAGAAGGAGAAGATGATACCTTATTTTCATCGTCGATTGCCATAAGACAAAGGTTGACAATTCCCTCGTATCCGACTTCTTAGTCCTATGACTCTTCTTCTTCTTCGTCATCGCTCCAGGTAGTTGCTATCATGGCTTTCTTCTTGAAGCTTTTGTATTGTTTGTTTGAAACCGTACAGTCAGCCCTGATGTGACCGGGCTTCTTGTAGCCATAACACATGAGTGGTTCCCTTTTTGAAGTGGGATCCCTTGTGTAAGGTTTCTTGCTTTTCTTCAAGAACCTATGAAACCGTTTGGTGATTAATGCCATTTCACCATCTTCCTCACTGCTCTCCGCTTCTTTTTCTGATTCCATTTCTTTGTTGCTCGTAGAAGCTTTGAGAGCAATTTGTTTTTTCTTCTTCTCATCATTATTGACGATGGGAGTCATTTCTTCCATCTCATATGTCAACAATTACCCAAGTAGTGTATCAACATCAAGTTTGTCAAGATCTTTGACCTTCTGAATGACTGTCTTCTTTGGTTTCCATGAAGGTGGCAAGGATCTCAAGATTTTTCTTGTTAGTTCAAACTCCTCAATATTCCTACCAAGAAGCTTTAAACCATTTATAAAAGTTGTGAACCGTGAGTTCATTTCAGAAATTGTTTCGTTAGGAGATATTTTCAAGGATTCATATTCAGAAACTAGCATATAGATTTTTGATTTTTTGACTTCACTAGTTCCTTCATATGTAATTTGCAATTTATCCCATATCTTTTTAGCCAAACACATGCAGAGATTTTATTATATTCAGAAATATCTAAAGCACAATGTAAAATACTTGTTGCTCTGCTATTGAGAGACATCATTCTACAATCCTCGTCATTGTACTCAGTTTTGAGTTTAGGCATTGTATGATTGATCTCTCCAATAGTTATTTCCTTTGAAGGAATTCTTGGTCCTTCTTCAATGACTCTCCACAGATTATAATCTTGTCCTTCGACAAAGATTTTCATTCTGTTTTTCCAATAGTTATAGTTGAGTCATTGAACAAATGAGGTCTAGTATAAGAGTGTCCGTCAGAATAGCTATTAGCTGCCATCGGATCAACTCAAGGATATTAAGCCTAAAATTGAGAATGAGGCTCTGATACCAATTATAGACTGAGGTTTCAACCCAAGAGGGGGGTGAATTGGGTTTTTAAAAACTTTCGCGGAATAAACACAAGTTTATAAAAACATATAAGCAATAAGCAATTAAACAAGTAATGTGCTGTAAATAAAGAGTTTAAAGAGTAAAGAATGCAAACTCAGATTATAGTGGTTCAACAATATCGGATTCATTTCGACCCTACGTCCACTCTCTTCAAGGAACCTCCTTGAAGTAATCCACTAAGAAACTTAGTCGTACAACTTCACCGGTGTTGTACAAACCTTACAATCTCTTCCTCTCGGAAACTATCCCCTTCCTCTCGGAAGTAATCCCCTTCTTTTCGGAAGTAATCCCTTTACAAAAGATGTTGTAAAGTAAATGGTAGAGAGACAGCAAATGAAAGCTTATACAATTGAATAATGTATCTCTTTCAAAATAAAGCTTGAAGAATAGCTCAGCAAGAATATTTCAAAGCTTTTTGTGTTTCAAAGAGTAAATGACTTGATTGTGTGTGTTCTTCTCTTTTTGAATATCTCCAGCTCTCTATTGAATGCTCAATAGAGATGGTTTATATAGCCATCAAATAATATGGCCGTTGGGACTTTAATTTAAAATGATTATGCCTTTAAAAGATTATATTTCCAACGGTCATACTTTTTTAACTACTAGTCGACTGGGTCAAGATACCAGTCGATTGGGTCCTTTTAAAAATTCTCATTTTTAAAGCTTCTGGAGTACCAGTCGACTGGGTTAATCTTACTAGTCGACTGGGGACTGTTTGTCCATTTTACCAATCGACTGGTATATTCCATCCAGTAGACTGGGGATTTACTGTCCATTTTACCAGTCAACTGGTATGTCTTACCCAGTCAACTGGGGACTTACCGTCCCATATACCAGTCGACTGGTATATGTACCCAGTCGACTGGGTTGTCTTCCAACCCAGTTTTTCTGTGTTAAAAAAAGTTTTAATTTAAAAATGTTTGCCTTAAAAGTTTTGTTTAAAAAATCATTTTGTGTGCGAGCCATTGAACAAGCTATTAAAATGTACAAGTGAGACTTACACTGGTTCTAATACCTTAGACCTATATTAGTTCTTTAGTCTTCACTTGATAGTTTGATTCGGTTTGAGTTCTTGCACCTTGATCCTTGGTTGAATGCTTTTGTTGCTTACTATACTTAGATTATACTGTTAGTATAATACAAGTTGTGTTTTGTCATCATTAAAATACAGGTGAGGGTCAACACCCTCGAACTCCATCGTCACTAAAAAAAGTTTGCAAAAGGTGACAGGCCAAAAAATGGCATTTCATTAATGAAAAGTATGTTAACAAATCTAAAAAGGCACTACCGACCTCGAAGTACAAGAAAAAAAAAAAGGAAAAACTGTAAGCCCTCAAAGGTTAGCCTCCCTATCAGACGCAACTTCTTCCTTGCTGGGCCTGTACCTCTTCGTCCTCTTCAGATCAAGTCCTCTCCGCTATAACACCATCTTCCCCTGAAGTGGATAGCTCAAGGGTAGAGAAATCAACTTAAGGAAAGAGAAACTCAGCTTTCCTCTTGGCTTCCATGAACCCTTCAAGGTACTGGATCCCTTATTCCTCCTCCACAGCCTCCTGGAAAGAGGATAAGTTCTTGAAGTTGGCCATGGCTTCCTCTATAGCACTCTTAATGGTTGCCTCCATCTCACCTTTCAGGCATTGCTCAGCGGCCCTGGCAGCGTCACCCTCCCTCCTCATTGCTTCTAGTTCCTCCGCGACCTCGACCCTAGCCTTGTCAGTTTTCTCCTTGTCGTGGCGAACTCTCTCTAGAGATCTTTACAGCTATTGTATGAGCCCACAACTGTCATCCAGCTTTTGCTGGCACCTGGTCAGCTTGTTGTTCAGGTTTAAGAAGCGGTGGGACAGCATCCCATTCATGACACTAGATTGAGGAAAAAAAATAAGAAAATATATTGAATTACTCCAGAGCAGAAATAACTGAAGGTAAAAACAAGCTAAGGCAAAGATGTTACCTTGGGAGGCCAAGACTTCGGCAACATAGCGCAGGCTCTCAATAGGCTTCCTTTAGAGCTCGATCACATCTCCTGGAGGAATATCGAAGACAAGATGCTCATTCGCAACCTGAGCATAGGCAAACATGGAGTCGTTCGTCTTTATGCCCCTGTCGGGCATAAAAACCCCAACATCAGAAGGGGCCCCTTGAGACGAAGACAAGGGGTGCAAAGGCTCTGGTAGAGGTACAGGTGAAGCAGCTCTCAGCTTGGTTGAAGGCTCGAAAGGGATCGAACCATCCACGTCAATGGGAATAGGAGAAGGAGCCCAAGGCTGCTTTTTCGAACCTCCTTGGTCGGCACATGCTACTTTCCTGCCTAAGCAGCTTTCTTCCTTTCCAAGGCCATCTTCTTCGCCAGCTCTCAAGTCTTCGTTGTAGCCTCTATCTCTGTCCAATAAAAAAGCACAAGTATAAGCAAAAAAAAGGAAAGAAATAATAGAAGGGGCGTTCAAAGGTATATCACACTCAATGGTCCCCTCTGCGCACTGAGGGCAAAGGTCGCGCTTTGCCAACTCCTCATTATCATATAAAACACTAACATCAATGTGCGCGACAACCATGGCTTTCAGTGTCTCTTGTTCATGGTTCAAGAGATACAACTTCTTGCATTTTCTCACACGATCCATACTTCAAGTCAGTGAGACTCCAAAACTCTTCTCACTTTGGACATAAAAGAATGTCTTCTTCCACTGCTTGATGGGCATGGGTTTCTTCTTCAATAACCCCTTCTTAGCCCTAGAGCTAATTACTACCCAACCATGCTGGCCGTGCTTACTGATATGAAAATGATATTTGAAAACATTTATGTTCATCAGCCCCCTCACATCCATGAAAACGTATATGAACAGAGTAATCAAACGCACGGAGTTGGGCACTAACTGGAATAACACTATTCCAAAATACCTCAAAACCAGGCATAAGAAATGGTGAAGAGGGAATTTGAGCCCAGCCTTCAGGTGTTAGGCATAAACACAAATTTTGAAGGGTTTTTCGTTTGGGAGAACATCACAAACTCTTTCCCTTATACCAGTATTCCTCAAAACAAGCTCTTCAGGAATCCGATATTCAAGCCTAATAGCCTCAAACTCCTCTACCTCTAATTTGTTTGGCATAGAGTTGGCCCCATACGACTATTGAAGAGTCATCATCTTCACAAAAAGAGTTATCTTCCTCCTTCTCCTCTTCCTCTCCCTCGTAGGGAACCATTGCTAATGGTCCCTCTCGAGGATTCACTCTCACTCAAGGCACGGTCCAAACCTATAACTTTGTTCAGCTCTATAGACTGTTCCTCACTATCCCCACTACCACCACAACTATCATTAAACCTATCACGATAACTACCTATGAAAGACATTATAAAAGTGAAAAAAGAAGAACTACTAACAAAGTAGACCACCAAAGAAGCAACTCCGAGCACTCCACTGAATCTAACCCCAAACACGCTCCAACATCTCGAACCATCTCTAAATAACTGACCTCTCTGATTGATAGAAGACTCTGAGGGCTCTCAAACTTGGGAAGACTTTGAGGGCTCTCAAACTTTGGAAGACTCCGAGGGCTCTCAAGATTTTCTCTCCAAGTGCAAATGAGTGAAATGAAGAAATAAGAGGAAACTTCCCTCTTATGTAAGAGTCCAGGCATGATCTATGAGGGAAATTAACTCCATCTCCATCTGTAAAGTCTTGACGTTTCACATAATCAAGGGTAAATGCCACTGTTTCATTCCCCAAGGTAGTTGAAAAATGTACCGTCAAGGGCATGGACCATCATTCCACTCCCCAAAATGACAGTGCAATGCTCCAGCATTAAATGCCCTTACAGAATGTTTTTGTCCAAAGGTCCTCTTTGGGCCAAAAGCAAAAGGGACAACCCAAAGGTACTTTTTGGACTTAAAGCAAAAGGAATAACCTAAAATTCCTCTGTAAGCTCAAAAATGGGGCAGCCCAACAGACTACACAGGTCCAACAACCCACAGGTCAACTCTTCTGCCGAAAATCTCCAAGGCTGAGCATTTTGACTAAGCCTCATATGCTCGATCCTACATCTCCAAGGCCGAGCATTTTGACAGAGCCTCATATGTTTGGTCCTACGTCTCCAATGCTAAGCATTTTGATGGAGCCTCATATTCTCAGACCCACATCTCCAAAGCCGAGCATTTTGACTGAGCCTCATATGCTCGGACCCACATCTCCAAGACCGAGCATTTTAACTGAGCCTCATATGCTCAGACCCACGTCTCCAAGGCCGAGCATTTTGACTGAGCCTCATAATCTCGGACCCACATCTCCAAGGCTGAGTATTTTGACCGAGCCTCATATGCTCGATCCCACGTCTCCTTGGTCAAGTATTTTGATTGAGCCCTATATGCTCGGTCCCACGTTTTCAAGGTCGAGCATTTTGACTGAGCCTCATATGCTCGGTCCCACGTCTCTAAGGCCGAGCACTTTGACTGAGCCTCATATGCTCGGTCCAACGTCTCCAAAGCTGAGCATTTTGACTGAGCCTCATTTACTCAGGCCCACGTCTCCAAGACTGAGCATTTTGACTGAGCCTCATATGCTCAGTCTCACGCCTCCATGGCCGAGCATTTTGACTGAGCCTCACATACTCGGTCCAACATCTCCAAAGTCGAGCATTTTGACTGAGCCTCATATGCTCGAACTTATGTCTCCCAAACTAAGGCTTGCGACCAACAACTCAAAACTCCATTATACTTCCTCAAGCACATAAATGTACTTAAGAAAATGGGAGGCTTCTGATATAGGGGAAAATTCCCTCTCCAATTACCTGATGACACCTGGCAGAGGGTATGAAAGTAATTCCACCGCAAGGTTGTTATCAGCACGAGGTCGTTACAGCCAGGTGTCCTCCCGCATATCAAGGCGTAACAACTCGCACGTCGTGTCTCGTGCAAAGAGAATGATTACGAATAATCGAATCAATTCCTTTACAAGATTATAAATAAGGTTCTCAAGGTACTCATAATGACCAACTCTTATATTTTCTTGTTATTCCTTACGTATTCGCTTCCTTCCTCCTCTTTATTTTCTCTCAGTAAAACCGAGAAACTAACAAAGGCATCGGAGGTTCTCCAAAGGCATCACTCCCCCTTTCCTCCGACGACTTCATAGATCACCTGTTCCTATTTATCTTGTGCATATCTAGCATTTCAGCCCTCCGACTCAACAACAAAATTTTGGCATCAACATCTACCAAGAAGTCCCCTTGCTTGTGCTGCAGTGGTGCCACAAATATTGTAAGGTTTCTTCAAAGAGTCGTATGGACCTAGTTTACCACAGAACCAGAGAACTTTACTGATAATTACAACAACTGCAGTAGTAATTGAATATTTAAGTGTTTTATTTTTATTCAGTTACTACTGCAGTTTTCTGTAATTACCAATAAGGTTTATCGATTTCGTGGTAGTTACCATGAAACCAAATCCGTGGGATCAAAATTCTTCTTCAAATATCATAAAAAAATCTACCAAGAAATTGTCCTTATTTTTTTTAGGGGGGGGGGGGGGGAGCGGGGGAGGGGTAGATGATGGGCGAGGGAACATATATTTGTTACCAAGGTAGTGTTGAGGCTGGCGGGTCGTACGGATTTTGAGGTCTGTGTGGACGATTCGTGCTGCTTTGGTTTTGTGATGTGACAGGCAAGTGACTATGAGTCTGATTTTTATGCACGCAGTTCAGATTTTGGCTAGTTATTATGCTCAGGCTTATGATAGATCTCTTTTGTATCATATATGTTCTGATGCTAGATGCTTAGCCTCCCAGTGTACGTGGTGTCATTTATCTAAAATCACTAGAGCTGCCAATCCGGCTGCTCATAATTTACAAGTCTTGCTAGAGCTTTGGATGGTTGTTAGTATTGAAGTGGGACAAAATATCCTACCTTCCGAAATATGATATTTGGACAAATGACATCATTAACCCTCTTTAAACGGTATAATTTTTGGGTTTGTAACTGCTCAAGATAAGTTTTTACAGTAATAAGTGATAGTCGTAAGTCCCCTTAAATTATGGATCTGACCGTTTATAGATAAAGGATGATCCACGTACTTATTTAGTAAGGACAGTGTACGTTAACGGCACTCCAAATTTCTAAAAGATTACACTCTTCTTCTCACTTATATAAAGGAAACACGAGTCTTCCTTTAAACAAGAACAAGACAAGTTCACTCAGTTTAATACCTTTCTAAAACCCTTCATTTTACTTCGTCTCAGTACGTTTATTGATCTTACAATCGAAAGATCATTCCCGGAATATAAAATTTCGTGAGATTTTTTTTATTAAGGTTCGCGTACCAAACTAACGTGAATATAACAGACGTCCCTTCCATTCGTCCCGTTAATAACTAAAAGAACCGAATCACAAACCGTGATATTTTTTACATCAACAAGTACTATAACATTTAATGTTGTGTTTGCTGTTTGAGTGAAAACACCAAGATAGTGTTTTTTTTTTATATAATAATTGACACTAGAGGTTTTGAACTTGGGACCAGAAGTATGGCTACCAGTAACCATTTAATTGCTTCCTATGCAATTATTTCTTTTAATTGCAGAAATGGTGGAGACCGGAGGAATCATTTGGTGGCAATTAAGCAGGAAAATAATCCATCAGTGATCTCACATTTAAAGAGATAAAGGGCACACTGAAACGCAGCAAATGTTTTCGCTCCAGATTTACCAGTGAAATTATACTCAACATTGAATTTCGACTATGACAGAACATTCTGCTTGCCTCGGAAACAAGGCAGCAATAAACAGATTTGGGGAAATTAAGATTATCTACAATCTGATAAGTTAAATAGATAATCACTGAGCTGGAAACAAGGCAGCAATAAACAATTGGGAGCTATTTAGCTTTAAAGAACAGTAAAAAAGAAATTGAGGAAAGTTTATTAGTTATTACAAAGATATGGAGAAAATTTTTAACCGAAACCACTTGCTGCCCAACGAACTTCCTTTGACATACAGACTTTAAGAAAGCATGGATATTCTTCCTGATACTGACATGTGACAACATCTAATGATAACAACACGAGCATATAGTGAATTTGTTCACTATCAGTGTCCATTGGCAAGTAAACCATTGTCACATGTACTATCCCCAACCTTCTTGGTATAGGATCTTCGGTACATGGAGTCAACTTCGGTGAGATAGTATGTGCCTGGAGCCAAAAGGCTACTGTCCCTGCTCGTGACGAAGTCCTTGGCCCCATACCTATGCTCCATCAGCTTCAATGTTTCCACAAACTTCTCTGGAGGAAACTGCATGAGAAGCACATGATATTAAAAATACACTTCAATGGCACAGGCAACTCTAATCAGACATTACAAATCCTTCCTCTGTCAACAGAGTAAGGAAAACAAAGCAAAAATTGTGCAATTCTTCGTCTCTGATTTTGTTTTGATTTTGGTTGCAAGAGATTCAACTGTCTACTCTAAAGGCTTTATTTTCAAAGTTGTTATTCTATCAAAATCATCATGTGATGTCATGAAGTGCTCAACGCTTTCAGAAATCCTGGGGGAAGCACAACACACGGTTAAATAACAGCTTCATAAAGATTCCTGAGTTCTCACCCTTATCCTGTCAATTATCTGACCTCGCAAGTGACAAAAAATCTTCTCACAGTAACCTCATGAACCCAGGCAAGCACCCAGTGACGAAACAAGCGAAAAGTATGCACAGAACCGATTTCCAAGGCTCTTGGCATGTCTAAAACAAGATTATTGCATATGGGTCCGTGTGCATATTGACTTAACAGGATGGAATCGCATTGCAAATCCAAACTTTTACAGAGGCAAGCAGGCGGGCAGGTGTTTCTATGTGATATTGATGGATGTAAGTCATGTTTTAATAGACATGATCACGCTTCTGGGTAGATAAGCCATAGCTAATAACTGAAAAGTATTAAATTTGTCATATCTGAAGGAAGACTACGAGAATTACCTCATGTCTTGCCTTCAACTTCCCAGCAACATCCATCACAGTTGCAATGTTTGACAAGCTAAAGGGATGCTGACTTTCACGGAGTTGCAGTGAGAACATTGTAGCAGTCGAACCACTTCCATATGAGAACATTATCACCCGCTTGCCCTCCTGCAAGTTTCAATATAACTTACATTTATAAGTACTAAACTATCAAAGTGCAGAAGCCTGTGCAGAATTAGAAAAAAGTAAAACCAAATACCAGTTCGCTGTGTTTGTTGTGAATAAGGGATGCAAATGCAGCATAGATAGATGCTGTGTACATGTTGCCAACTTGCTTTGGAACCAAAGTGGTTGGTTGCACCTTGGAATCATAAAGTGGCTTTGCAACTTGTTGGGATAACTGTATATGCATAAAAACAAGCAGCCGTTAGCAAGAAGTGCCTAGCAGTTAGATAATTCTACAACCAATCCCTGTAACAATTCTGAGATTTAAGTTTTTAAATAGTTCCCATAATGCATAATTCAGAATAGAAAGTTAACTACATGCAGAATGAAAGCCACAAAGCTTATCTTACCAAATTGATGCTATTAAAAAATTCTTATCCCCGGCCCCCCTTTTTTCTTTTTTAAAAGTTGGTTGTTTGGGAGCAGGTCCCATTCGGTCACACACTTGATTACAAACGGAATTATTACAGTGGCTCCCAACTGCTGGCTCTGCCAAGTCAACAGCTCGCCATGCTACATGTCTTAGGCATAGGCAAAGGCAAAGGGAAAGGCGTGCACTTTCAGGCGAAAGCCAGACCCTTTATAACCCTTTATTATAACCGAGCAGCCACTAACTTTAATACCCCCACTTGGGTCACAAGCTTGTGTTACCAAACTCGGTTTTCTTTAAAATAAAAATTGGGCTACACAACGGGAGGTAACCATCTTTCATATCTTATCCCTCCCATCCATGGTGTGAGTGGGGTTTGATCCCTGATTTTTTGTGCAATGACAAGTGACACTACCAACTAAGCTAATTTTTGGATTCATTTTCCTGTCCTAGGACTCCAAGCAATTGAATATTTCAAAATCATTGAAAAAATTATTTACAACAACATAATAGTCATTGTGAGGAATATGAAAGCATTCAACAAATATGCTATTATCCTATGTAACAAAATAAATATCCAGAACTTTTATAACTATCACTTGCTCTTCAAAGGCATCATAAACCAAGATCATCCCCGCTCCCCCACACACCAAAGAAAAAGAAAGAAAGAAGGAAAAAGAAAAAGAGATTCTCAGAACAGTCAAAATCATAGTTCTGACAAACCTTTTCAAGATCCCGGTTTTGGTAGCTTTCATCACTAGATAAAGTTGAAAATGGTCCCAGCTTTTCTTTAGTGGCCTCATCAATAGAACTGCAAATATAAGCACATTTAATCGATTACCAAGTACGTATGAATCAACTTATAGACCTTTTGAGAGACTAAGAAAGGACATGAACCTGGCATTCCTCAAGAAGTCATTAAACAACAAACGAGCGAAGCTTTTCTGAACAAGCTGCAGTAGTTCAAAAGGGAAACAATCAGATGCCATATGCAAACTATGCTTTAGGTATTTTCCATTTTAGTTATGAACCGAAGATATATTAGTTGCAGTATCATAGCCAGAACATAACCTACCTTGTTATAAGGAGAATGGAAGACAAAGTAGGCGGCATCGGAAATGGAAAATTGTTTGCCCTGCAGTTTCTCGTATCTAGAGAAAGCGAGAAAGTGAGGCATTTACGGAGCATAAAAAAATTACCAAAAAGCCTCTATAGATGGAGAAAAATGCTTCTAAGTAGAGCAGACTTACTTGTTGCAGAAAACTTTGTAGCAAGAATCAACGGCCACAAGGTAGCATGTTTGAGAAAGCTTTCCATCAACAACCTACAAACATATTCACCATAGACAGAAACCACCAAATATCAGAGAAAAAGAAAGAACTCACATCCAAGAACAATGACAAATAAGTTCACAACAAAATGCAATTGAATTAATGTGGTAAAATTCAAGTGCTTCCTTCATAAAGACAATCATTTTTTAACTCTTAAGGTTCTATTCCTAAGAAGAGTGGAGACCTGGGAGGAGGAGATCTAACTACGGCCACTCTCAAAACTTAATGTGGGTAGCTGCACCTCGAAGTTTCGAACTTTCACCTTTGCACACAATAACGGCCACTCTAAAAAGGATTCTATACTAAAGTTGCCTTTCCAATTTGACGTGGGATAGTGGAGGAATAGAGAAAGGTATGTCATTTTCGGAATCCATTTTTGACTGCATCCTTTTACAGGCGAAAAGGCAAATCAGAAAGACATTGCAGTAAGGATGAAGTCTTACTCACGTTTTGTTTCTAAATATTATAATTTCATCATCATGTAGGGACAACTGATAGACACTGATTCCTAGTTTTGAAAAAGGTTGAAGGGACAAATCAAAGGGAAAAAATGAAGGAAAAAAATAGCCCCGATGCCAATATTTTAATTGTTAAAATGACAAAAATAAAGGGAGTTTTGAATAATTACCGGATATTCACTAGCAAGGTCGGGTTTATAAAAATCGTAGACATGAGACATATGACTTCCCCTAAATTTGCTTTCAAAGGCAATAGGAGCATCTGGCCCAATTAGCATGGCAATTGCAGCTGCTCCTCCAGTAGGTCTTGCTGGCCCTTCGGCATAGACCTGATAATAGAAACAACCCGTAAGAAAATGGAACATACTTTCAGAATGACAAATCATCTAATATCTGATTTTACCTATATAGTCATATCAAACCCAGTGAAAATGCAAATACAAATCCATCTCAAAGTTCAGATGTTTTCTTTAAACATTCCATACGCTGATGGAAGATTGCGTAAAAGTAATTGCTCCCTAATGCACGCATGCATATTATGAAGTACAAGTTGAAAAAAAACATAGCACTCCGTAAGAATAAGTTAATAACAACATAATTACCTTCACGTACAAAAGTGTTCATTACACTCCCAAGTGCAATTGTTTACAAGTTTTACTTCATGGAGAAACAAATCAAGTTTGTAGTCATCGGTCATTAATTTGAAGTAATATTAAAGGAAAATGTCATACCGCACTATCGGTACACACGACAAGCCCATAGCGTCCATCCCATGAACTACTTTCCACCCAGTTGACACAATTGAATAAAGCTGCAGTTCCTCCATAACATGCATTAGTCGAGTCAACTCCTTCAATGTCAGTGTTTCCACATTTCTGTTTGTTTACATAGGAACAGTATGTGAAGAACAGGCATTTTAACAATATGATGCAAAAAAAATTGCACTAAAATAAATAAAACAAGATCATTTTAAAAGCAACTATGAATATCCATAGATGAGTTGATTCAGATCATAAAATTAAAATTACATATGAGAAAGGGAGCACGCAAGAGATATGTTTTGGGACTCAGACTGCAATACATAAAATAGGGAAACAATTTGGAAGAATACCTCAAAGATTTGCATCAAGAAAGTCTTAATGGATTTGCTCTTGTCTATCACAGTCTCGCTGCCTACTTCAAGACGACCAATTTGTTGTGGATCAATCTTATACTTCTCAAGGAGGGAAGTAACAGCTGTCAAACTGGCAATCCACAGTACACGAAAATGGAGTTAACAATGATTGATTAATAAAGTATTATGTGCTACTTGCAGCAAATAAAAAGAGTGATGGCCAAACGTAGAATGAGAACCTCATTGAGATGACATCTTCCACCTCTGTACAAAATGCCAAGCAATCTTGTCCGAGTCCAATGGTGTATTTTCCTTTGCTTGCACCATCATGAGCCTCCAATGCTTCCTACAGTTAGTAAGAATACAATAAATTTAAAAGCTGAAAAAAAATGTAAACAAGTACACATTGGGGTAGCAAACATACTAGCATATTACTCTATTAAGCACGAAATCCATAAATTGAAACATAATTAAAAAGTAGGCAATACATTAAAACGAAGAAAGAAAAAAAATCCAAAAAATATATATTTTTAAAAAATCAGAAAGAAGAAAAATAATA
Source organism: Bretschneidera sinensis (assembly GCA_023935145.1). Lineage (NCBI taxonomy): Eukaryota > Viridiplantae > Streptophyta > Magnoliopsida > Brassicales > Akaniaceae > Bretschneidera > Bretschneidera sinensis. The sequence continues at coordinate 12,448,886 of CM043703.1, forward strand.
CACAACTAGTTAATCAAATAGTTAAATAGAAAATTTCTCTCCTAAAAAGTTATAGGGTTATTATCACCAAACACCCTTACATTTTACTCAATGTTTCAAAGCCCCCGTACATTTTAAAAAGGATCAATATATCCCTTGCAATTTAGGACACAACATCTTGACTGTTAAATAAGGCAAGATTTTTTAGTAAGACTTTTGTGCATCAGTATCAACTTTGGTCAAGATTTTTGTACACAATGATATTAATTTCGCCATAATTATCACCATAAAGGTTCATTAGATACAGGCCTAAAATGAAAGTTTTAAAATACAAAGAGGACATTGAAACACATGGTAAAATGTAAGGATGTTTGGTGATAATAACCCAAAGTTATATTAGTTAAAATTTCATAATATTCTGACTTAGACTAAATCTTGTTTCCGGGATTCATTAACACGTTCAGTTGACCTCGGTTCTTCTTCTTGACCTACTAAAACACATTAAAAGGAGGGGGATATGCAAAAGACATGGATCAAAATTTGAAAAGGAAAAAGAATGAAAAAGAAAGAGAGAAAAGTAACATATTTAATCATAATCTGTACATCTCAATTGTCCTGTCAAATGATGTGGCCCATTTACCTTTCCTAAAAGAAAACACAAATGACCACCACTCTGCTATCAATTTCAAAGATTGCTATCAGGACACCCTTTCGAGATAGACATTACAAATTGAGACATTCACAAAGAACAACATTTTTTTAAAGGAACTAGAGTCATATGAATCCAAATGCATTACATATACACATTCAATCAATTCTACAAAACTTCTCCGTGACCCAAAAGGTACCCAGTTGGCTCCTTCTCTAGAAGATCAAAAGCTTTTGAATCTTCACCGCAGCTTAAATGTTAAAACTATGAGGGCTAGTCTATAGGCTATATAGTCTACACATAACACATGAAGCAGGTTTTGTAGGAAAAACATGCGGAGCAAAATATAAGATTGAATTAACCAATCTCAAATCATATTGCACACATGCACAATCACTTGCATCTTGAATAGAGGTGGATTCGAGCCTCTACTCGTGAGAAAAAAAACTTATTGTAATGGAACTCCAGTTAAGAAAACTGAAACTCATGACTCACAAGCAACTCAAACTTGAGCTTTTCAAAATAAAATAAATGAATTAGTTATTTATATTTTTGAAATAAAATAAATATATATATATAAGTTTTTTGGTAATATATATAATATTTATTTAATTTATTAATTAAGCAGATGACAGACTTCCTAACGAATTGACATTGCTCGAACTAGGTGCTAACCGCGCCAAAATTATAATTCATACTCATTTAATCGAGTTTGGGATTTTCAAGCGGAGCCGTCTAACCACCTACCAAAACATTAAAACACCAAAAGAGAATAGTACGAAAACTCGAAAATAATGAAGACTTAATTAGAAATGAAAAGATCTCTGTTTGGGAGCTGTGAAAATCCATGAAAGAAAAGAAAAATGGAAATAAAAATAAAAAGTGAATCTAAAAAATGGAGATCATTTAGTTCGCTTAATTGTGCTTGCGCATAATCAAATCCCAACAAGACTACAAATAAAGGACAGTATTTATTTTTTCCATTCCCAATTTTCCACACTTCTCACAGCAACAACAACACGGGAAGTCCAAATCTCTAGCGACCAAAATCCGAAACGAAAACGTCAAAAAAAAATAGCAGAGATTTAGCGAGAGATTGATTACCTGTTGAACAAAGGTAGGAGGGAAGTAGATTTCCATAGCGAGAATCCCCACATTCTTTGCCATTTCTAAAATTCCTCAAAAACGAAATTAAAAAACAACAGAAGAATCTATAGCTTTCGCTTTCTCTCTCAAGAAAGTTATTTAGAGAGAGAATGGAGAGGAAGAGAGGTGCCCTGGAAAGTCGAGAAGGAGAGGAGTGGGGAGACTCGCATGGGAGGGTCTGAGTACTTATAGACGAGAGGAAAGAAAGTCATCTTTACTCAATCTATGCAGGAAAAGTTAAATAAATACTGCGGTAAATTGTTTTATACATGAAGTTAAGTTTTTTAAATTATTTGATTGGTGGGATAATTTTATAATCAAATCTTATAAATCTCATAATTTATAAGTTTTATTGTATTTATAAATTTTGATTATAGAGTGGATCTTATTAAATCTCATGATTTAAAAAATTTTAAAAATTCAAATTGTACAAGAGTATAATTTTTTTCTAAAGTCAATTAGTATGTTTCCACGGTAATTATATAAAAAAAATACGTACGATCTGGTTTTTTTTTAACAAAGAGTTTGTCTTGAAAGGTAGATTTATTAACCGTAGAAAAAGGCTCACCCATTAAGTAAAAGCAATGTGCTTCAGGTTTTACTTCACAATTTTTACTATAAATTTTTTTTTACATTGAGATGAAAACCTAACTGGTATATTTGGAACTTCATTAATAAAATTTGTACATACTTAACTAAAATTACCAATTAATGTTACTAATAAAATTTTAAAAAACTATTAATTAAATTTTTATTTTAATATAAAAATAAATTTTACACTCAATGTAAATAAATATCTCTAAATTTTTTATTACAAATAAATTGATCCGTACGGATAACTCCTCTCCTCAAATGCGAACTTCGTGACCTAGCTTGTGTCATTTGTTTTGGCCGGATTCGATTTCCATTTGCCCACCATTTTCCTTACTAAACCTTAAATCACTATCCTACGACTCAATAAAAGGAAAAAAAAAAACACATATCGGCTAAGTTAATCTTCTATTAGCTATTGATTATCAAAACTGTTAACTATACAAGATGTAGAGAAAAGTCTCTCTGCGATGTATCGTCTGATCCCGTGACATAGAGATATGCGCGGCAAAACTCACTTTACCATCGTCCGAGGATCATACTCTTATCAATCTCTCCACTATGCATGATAGAATCCCTTTTTGACCATTCATGTGTAAATAAATAACAATTTGTATAAGATTTTGTGATGAAATCAATTTTTGGCTCCTATTTTATGAGAGATTGTAACCATTGAATTGATTTGCACCATTTGATCATTTGATTAAATGTCATGTCACACATAACTCGAGAATGTGACACAACAACTATTATCATATATAATTCAAATATTGTGAGTTGGTTGCAAAAATTATGACAATGTTTGAGATTAGATTTTAACTTGTTTAAGCATCTTTCAATACGAAAAATACATTGATTAGATTTAAATAAATTGATTTAAGTTTATATAAATACAATCTTAAACAATGTTTTTATGCTTTTTCAATAGAGTCGGAGGAATTTAAATTTAGCGTGAACTTTTTTATCGTAAAATATGAGGTAATTTGTTTTTTTCTTATCTTTCAATTTTTTTTTAATGATTAAAATTCAACTCTAAACTTTTTACATGACGAAAAATGATTTTATTATTGCAATTGATTGACGTGAGAGAAGTGGTTTACCTTGGATTAAACCCAATAAAAATATTCAGTTTTTTAAAAAATCTAATCATGACTTGTTTTATTAACCCGTTATAATTGGGCAATACTCAAAAGGAGTAAGAATTCATTGATGATAACGTTTAGATCAATTTAAATTAACTTTAATACTATTTTAAACATCATTATTATATTCTAAATATGATGAGTGATTCAATAGACCAGAACTGGGTCGATCTTTCCTGTGAATTATTGGGTGAGTCAAATGTTTCTTATGGGGTACAATGTGTTTAAGTGGGACCCATCTGGGGGTGGTTGGGTTAAGAAAATTCCAAAGTGGGAATCTGCCTCAGTCCACGTGTGTTTGGTTGAATTTATAGTGAGGAAAAAACCTTAATTATTAGGTTTATCACAAGATATTTTTTTAATAAAGTCACATCCACTTTTGTTTTAAAATTTCATGAATTGATGCAACATGTGAAAGGTACTTTGGTTTGAACTTGGGACAGTTTAATCCTAATAAGTTTTTGGAATATATAACCTACATATATTATATGTAAATGTTTAGAATGATAAATTTTGTACACTCCTTTTAAATATAACATATTTTTCATGTCACGCAACAAAATTATATTTTGAAGTGAATTTATTATAAAAAATTTTGTATTAGAATTTTTTTCATTTGAGAATTGAAACAAAGGTATAAGTTCATAGTGAAATTAAATCATACCTTGATGAATCTGGATTTGAATCATCGCTATTTGATGATGTGACATTCAATTTCAATATGAACTTGATTTCAATTCAATTATCAAATTGAGAGAATCCAAATCTCATTTTTATCCAATCTTGTTACGAACTATAATATAATCTAGCCTCCGATTTAATATTCCTAGCAACGTCCCTGCATGTTAGGATCTTATCTGTTGTTTGGTATGTGGTACAAAAGTTGGAGAAGACTGTTCACATGGGATTAAGGGGGATAAACTTAGTCATAATCCCATGAAATCTGTCCTCATCCCCGGAACAGAACTTATCCCAAAATTTTTTCCCTTTTATATCATCTCCAATTCATGCTTTTTCTTCATCTCCTCCTTTTCCGGCGAATTTCATACCTTTCTCTTATTCCTCTCCCTCATTTGTTGGCGAATTTCAGGCGGTACTCCATTAATATCAGGAGGATCTCCTGATTGAAACCCATCAAGTTCCGTTAAAATTTGCCACCACCGCTGCCGCCGAAAAGTCACAACACCATAATCTGACTATGCTATCCGGTTCGAAATTCCTCACTCTATTCGGATCTGGTGTTCATTCGTAGAGATTTCACTGAAAAACGATCAAAAACCATCAAACCACGGCGACCTTCACCATCGTTGATTTACTTTTTCGGTGATTTTTAGGTTAAATCGTTGTCATCATTAAACTCTCCTTGAACCAAATACCATAACCCTTAAAGAAAGATGGAGAAAGAAAATGAAGGGAAAAAAAATCTCTGTCATGAAACCGAGGAGGAGGAGGAAGAAGAAGAAAAATTAAGTTATATATATTAAGGATTTATAAAAAAAAATTAAAAAAAATATTTTAGTCTTTATATTTGTTATCTTACTTTAATCTCTGTCTTAAAATTTTATAAACTAAATATATAAATAAAATAATCTTATTTTAATTCCTTTGAATTTTATCATACTATAATTTTAAACCTATCCCAGATCATTCTTGCAAGTAAACCAAACATATCACCCTCATTAGTAAATTCCACACCGTGTTTCTTTTCAACAGACCAAATACGGAGATATGTTGATAAAAGGCATATTGCAAGCATGTAAGATGAATACTTGCAAGTTGCAACCACCAAAGTCCAAATTGATAATCTCTTCTTGATACCCTGTATTGAGTACCTTATACTATTAAATAGTAGTAATAAATTTCAGGTTGACTAAGCAGTATTCGTTGATTAAACGATGTAATATTGAGTATTGACTTCCACTAAGGACAAACAACAACGTGTCCTATAAAAAACAAACAACGTTTTTGTTCAACTTGGAAGGAGAAGAGAAAAACTATGTGAACTTGAAGTTGTATATTTAGAATTTTGAGACTTCTTCAATTTTTATTTGCAATAATATTTAATTAAAGACGGTGACTTTTGCGCAAAACCAAACTCGGCTGACTTGCTTGGTAAAATAAGAAAGTGTCATCAAGTATAAACTTATAAGTTATATGCATGATTATAAATTTTGGAAGAATTCAATTATTTTTTAAAATAAGTGTGAGATATTTTTAATTAGGGATGGTAATGGGATAGAGAATGGGTGAGTTTGGATTTTTTATTCTCGTTTCTGTCAAGCTTACAGAAAAAAAAATTCTCCATTCCCACCTTCGAGAATGAAGACGAATTTTTTTTTTCTCCATCTCAGTTCTCCACGGGGAATCGCATCCTCACGAAGAATTTTCTCTAATAAAACCCAAGTCATGAAACTATATAAAATTTGAACTATTTTAAGTTAATAGCTCATAAAAATGATTTTTAAATGATGAAATTTTTTAACACTTTTACTTGTAAAAACCTAAATTGGTCCGGTGACCGTTAAAAAATAAAGTGTTATAAAAAAGAAAGTGCAAATAGTATTTGTAAAAAAAGAAGTGCAAGTGATATTTATAAGATATGAATTTAATAAATTATCATTAATATATAAATTATTATTTAAATTAAAATCTGATAAATTTAAACTGTAAATTCAATAAATTTATTTAATAAAAAACATAAATTTAAAATAAAAATATAATATATTATTTATAAAATTCGAAAAATTTAAACGATGATCTATATCATCATTTTTATCTCTATCCCTATCCCCGTCCACGCGAAAGCATCAAGGAAATTTTTTTTCTCACCTCCATCTCTGTCACCAATCTTATCGAGAATTTTTTACCAAACCAAGACGAATGAGACCCCGCGATTTTCAACAAAATTATTATCCCTATTTCTAACCCTGCTCTTTACAAAGAATTTGGCACCTCTCAATATTGCATCAAAAGCAACATGTGGAATGATTCAAATACGTACTACTTTAAGTTCTTTGGAGTTATGAATTATTCTTGTTTTTGTTTTATTCCCTTCGTTTTTTGTGTTATTTATTAAAATTATTATTTTTAATTAATTGCTTATTTATGATAAATGTTAAAGGGATTCGAACATAAGACATTGTTTATTTAATAAAAAAAATTGTGATACATCCCAAAATGAGTTTTTCTTTTTTAAACTCATCTCAAAATGAGTTGATATAGTCTTCGTTTGGTTAAACATATTACAAAACAATTGATATTATAAAAAATATTTTTTTATTTACAGTAAAGATTTAATATACTCTTAATTCATTTCCATTTATACGACAACTCTTTTTAATTCAAGACCGCAATGCACATAAATACATTTAACTTAAGATAATTTAATATATTTTTTAATGATTTTCTAAATATGCAGAAAGATGATGGAGATAGGATACAATTTTTTTTAGAAGTTATTCTTAAAGAAACTAATAAAAAAAAGTACCAAATTAGCCTGTCATACTTGTAGGTGTACACACACTGAGTGCATTTTTTTTTTTTTTTTAATGTAGTCCGGCATGTAAGGATGATAACGGGTAGGATTGAGGTGAACTGTCTTCCCCGACTCTATTTCATTTTTCTAAACTATTCTCATGGTGGTTTATAAAATGAAAATGGAAATTTTCAATGATAAAATACGAAGATTTTTTTAATTTTATTAAAAAAATCAATTGTACTTAAGAAGTATAACAATAAACATATTATATTAATATATTCATAAACAAAAATATAATAAATTAAAGATTAAAAAACAGATTCAGAAGAGTCGTCGATGTCTTCGTATATAAAATGGAGGGGATGATCTCTATGAAAAAATATGAAGATTCAATTATTGAGAGAGTATTATTTCTGTTCTCATCTCCAAATCCATTCGACGATTTATCTTTCTTCATTTTTATTTCTGTTGAGATAAAATCGCTTTTAAACCAGATCTTACTAAATCGAGGAGTCCAATTACCCATCAGAATTTTTGTCGTTCTTATAGTTCAATGAGTGTAATTTTACCTAAGTTACATAACTTACATGTCTTTTGATTAAAGAAAGTGGAAATTTACCCAAGCCATCCCTATAGTCTAGTTAGTGTAATTTTACCTTTTTAGTTACATTTCTTTTGCGTAAGGAAAGTGGAATTTTACCTAAACGTATCGTTGATATTATGCTTGGAAAGTGGGATTTTAGACGTCCCGATCAAGGGTGAATGACTTTTGGCTTAGGATAGATGTGATATATTCTTGAAGGGTGGGTGAATTATAGATATTTGTGTTTTGAGAATTAGGTGGAGATATATTCCTTCGTATTTTTCCACTCTGTCAATTATAATTTAATATTTATAATTATTGTTTTTTTTATTGGCTATTTCACGGGAATCATTTTTTATCTTCATAGTTTAACACTTTGATCAAATTAGTCTTTAAAATTTTAATTTAATCTAATTAAATTTTTATCGTTAACTCTCCTCAAACTCTGTTAATTTTTCTGTCACCTAGAATGACTACCTAGTACCTACACTAACTTGCTTAGCCCCTTAATTAAAATGTAGCGATAATTCTTTCGTTTAAGCTTTAAGTGAAAACTGTGAGAATTTTGCATAACCAGTGATCGTAAACTTTTAAATTATAATTCATAATTTTCTCTTTTTAACATTAAAACAACATACAAATGTTATGCGAAAAATCTAACATAACCAATTAAAAAAAACAATAATATTGAATTATAATGTTTTCAGTTCAAATTATTCATAAACATAAATAAGTGTTCTTATTTGTTCAAATTGTATATTCTTCGCATGAAGTTTAAATTGAGAAATTTTTATTACATTTTAGCTAAGTGATTATCTTACACGGGCAGAAACTAACGAAATTAATAAAAAAAGATTTAATTAAACCAAAATTAAAAACCAAAAAACCAATCGAGTTAAAAGTAAACCAATTAATATTGTGTTAGGTAATATAAATGGGGGTCTAGAAAATAAGATTGCGTGAATTTGTGATTTTTTTAATATTAAATTTATAAAAAATATTTCATTTTGTTTTTAATAGAAAAAACGACATTTGATGTGATCATTAACAAACAAAAAAATCATTTTAAATTTCCATTAGTATCTTGATGCGCGCGAAAAGAAAATCATGTAGGTGATCAAGAGATTAGTTGTCATCTAAAAGTCTCGAATATACCCACGTTAACCTATCCACCCTTCCCCACCAACCCAAAAGAAGCAGAATATAGTAATAAGAGTTAAGTTGGTATCGTATTTTATTTATTTTTGTGTGAAATTGACCGAACTGATTCAACCAAATGAGCTGGTTTGAGCTGCTAACTGCCAACTTGCTGAGGTTGAAAGAGTAATTGCACAGGAAAGTTGTAGAAACAATAAGCAATGACAAAAGTAAAGCATAGTATACCAAAACAACTAGTACTAATATTCAATTCAAGCACATCAATTTATATTCAAGTAACGAATTTCAATGCCAGATCATCTCATCTGTCTATATTCTATTTTCTTTTTTTTTTTAAATAATTATGTAGGTTACCTCATATGAGATTATTAAATTTCAACACATAAAGTGAATTTGAAATAGTTTTTATAATATATGCGTTAAGACTGAAATTTAAAATCATTTTGCATACTGGACAATGAAAACTTAAATTTAATATCAACAAACATCTTTAAAAAAAATCCAGACCAAAACACTTTTTACGAATTAAATGAACACTTACTGTTGAACCAATGTCATATTGATCTATTCCATTTTCTTTGAGGACATAAAAGAATATACTATAATATATTAAAATTTTCATATATATATTTGTTTATTAGTGTCACCAACCATCATCACCGTTCACACGATTGAATTTTATTGACTGTAGTATATATATGGGATTTGATTAATAAGTCAAAACTTTGACTCCCTTGCTCAAAACGGGTGACACCAAACATCTCACATGTTAGCGACCACAAAGACATTTTGTTTTCACGAGCTTAACACTCGTGGGTCGGTCAGTCAGTCAATTCTTTGTTTTTCAGTTTAATTTGTCAATGAATTTTATTTTTAAATTAATTTGTTATTGTTTGAGAGACTTATCATGTTTTTTACGTATTTTTTTATAGTTCAATTGAACGAAAAATTAAATTATTTTAAAAAATAAAATTAAGAGGTAAATTAACTTTTAAAATTTAATGTCAAACTGAACCAAAAGTTAAATTTGCTTTTTTTTTTTCCCAACAAACTACTAAGAGTTTAGAAATCAAACTTTGACTAATAGTTGTCTGTCTCTGATTCATATAAAATATCTATGGTATCATTGACATTTGTAATAATCTTTTAAGAAAGGGACTCCTCACAGAACCAAAAAAAAAGGGCAAAAAAGAGATTTACGAATGTTTCGACTTCGTAGAAAAGTGTGACCAATCCGGAGCAAACGACGTCGCTTCAAATTGTAGGCCTGTAATATTCGATAAGACATTGATAGATTGGTAGAAAGTAGAAACTGTTCAGACCTAGGCCGAAGCCCATCAAAATATTTATTGGATTTGATATTGGGCTCACTGATTGAGTCCACCAGCCAACCTTAGGCCCATTTCTGACTAGCTTAACCAGGGCCGCAATGTGGTTTAAATGTTCAAAACCTTAGCCAGAGGTCCCCCCGCCCCTAAAAACGAAAAATCCGAGGGGTTTCGCTTCATTATTGTCCTTGTGTCTTCTTTCAATGCTATGAGGTGAACCAAATTTCAGGTAGAAAGAAAAACACTATTTATGACAGTTGTTTCTATTTGGTTTCTGTTTTGCCTCTTTTGTACTTCATTTTTTGTTTCTTTTAATTTATTATGCATTTCAACCTATGCTGAACAGAGGGCATCTTGTATATCTGGGCATTGTATATTAGTGGTTTGTCATCATACAACCTGGTGAGTTCCTGTATAAAGTGTTTGTCATTATTCCGCGGTGACAAAATAATAGTAATCACTCAATTCTGATTCTATGAACTCTGGCAATTTTCTCTGTTATTGTTGTTTTCTTGGTTTCATTGTAAAAGAAATATTGCAATTTGCAAATTTTTGCAATGGTGTCTTCTTAAGTATTGTAATTAATGAAACGTTATCGATGATTTCAAGCAATTTTTGTGCTAATGGTTGCATGATCTAGGATTTTCAAAGGAGGGTATCTTAGGGTGTGTTTGGTATGAGAGAAAAGCGGGAGGAAAGAACAAGGAGAGGATGAAAAAAAAAAAGAGGATAGAAAAGTGACAAGATTGGTTTTTTTCCAACACATGTTTAGTAAGGAGGATCGAAAACGGGAAAGAATGAAAATTGTTTTCTGTTTCCATTATCTAGTTAATTTGATGGATTAAACTAGGATAAATTGGTAAGATGATAATCAAATCTTTCTCTCTTATTTTCCTCTCTCCATTCTTTCCAATTTGGGAGGATTATAATTGATATATGTAAAAAGAACACATCAATCGTCTTAGTTTTTTTTCCTCTCACTCTTCTCCGTTATCTCCTACTAAACACACTATTAAATTTATTGGTTATTACTTATCATTATGCTTGTTGAAATATCTGAATCAAATGCATAACCAATGAACTTGGTTATGTCAATGTTGTTGTTCATAATTATGCTCATGGGTTAAGTACTCGCTCTTAGTTTATAAAAATTGAGTTATGTTAGAAGGTATTTTACTTTGTTTTGGATTGTAAGTGAAACTGTGAAATTACAAGGCGAGAACAAGTTGAATGAAAAATGGCTAATTTAATTCATTATACTTTGTATTGGGATTGTTGTTTCGGTGACTGTCTTATTTGATTCATATAACATTTCCATTCACTCATTTACAATTAGAGTTATATTTTGTTGACTGAAAATAGAAATTTAGTATATCATTGACTGATGACAAAGAATGCTGACTAGTAGTGCAAATAACTGAAGTTTGATCGAAAAGAAAAAGGTTATACCATATCTCTACTGTTCTTGGTATACTAGATATGATCTTAAGACTTTTAACAAAATATTAAAATGATGTGAAAGAATGAAAGAATAAGATTAGTTTAAATTTCTATTGTCTTCTGATTAAGAGCTTTGTATCTCCATCTCTCTTTCTCCAAAAAGTCTGCATCCAAGAACCGAGAAACAAAGGCCCAAAGCCTGTAAATGTCTTCAAAATTTGTCAAGAACCCCACCGCAGCTGTGACTACAGATGTCCCTGAATGAAACTTATCTATCCTTTTACTTAAGACTATTCCTTCTGCTTCAATAGTTCTTGTCTCCAATAGTCTCTCCTTCTCTTCTTCACAAGTGTCCGAGAACGAAATGTGGTGCAAAAATCCATAACTCAAAGAAATGTTATTTCTATCCGCGAGCTTCTGTACTAATACAGGATCAATCTTTTCTCCTTTCCAATCAAATACATTGAATGCCATGGCTGGCCCACGATCAAACCTTATCTTTGGTCCATAGATTCTGACTGCAGGTAGGCCATTTCCTGAATGTGGGTGTTGGAGGCACATCAATGCATGCACCAACCAGTTGATCAGGCACCTTGCCCTGCTGCTGATCAGTATCAAGCCCAAAGCATCTGCGTGATCTAAGGCCCTGCATTCAGGTCCTGAGTTCTCATTAGTTCTGCCTTTGGTGATTTCGGATTGCTCAGATTCAAAGGGTGTATCTAGTTCTATAATTTCGGAGAATGAAGCTGCATTATGTTTCACAGCAATTTCTTCAGTTTTGACCGATTCAGGAGTTTCATCATTCTTCTGCTGCATAGATATTGGACCTGAAAATGAGCCTGGTACAACTTTTTTACCTTTCTGCGTCTCAAAGTTTGGATTTTGTTTGGTTTCTGTATCTGCTTTAGCACTTTCTTCAGGAAATTGAGATGGTCTGAAAGCTGGGACAAGACTCACTATCCCTACACTAGAAGCAATATTTGATTCCATTAAAACTGAAGCGCTGGATTTCTTGACAAATAGGCATGCAAACCCTGATGGGTTTTCTCCAAAAACCTTAAAAAAAGAGCAAATGAGGAAATCGGGCTTAAAGAGAGAGAGACCCAATGTGTCCATGTCCTTGGCTCCCAATGCACATGCATCCAGCAATACATGCCATCCATTTTGCTGAGCAACGCTCATCCACAGGTATGAATATCGAGCTCCAGTCATTTTTGACTGAAGAGGGAAAACAAATAGCCCCCTCTTCCTCTTTTTCATCTTACTCATTACCTTCTTCCTCAATTTTTCTGATTGGATTTGTAGATTAGGCCACGAGAACTCAGCTGACATGGCTCTTGCTCCTTTCTTCTTGGAGCTTTCAATCATCACCCCCACTGCCTCGCTCTCGTAGTCATAGACTGTAAGAAGATTTGGATTAGACTGAAATGGATAACAGTCTGCCAAAAGTTTAAAAGCAGATGATTGATTGGCTGTGAAAACCATGCTGTAATCAGCTTCAGAGATATTCATAAAAGCCATGATTCTTTTCCTGATCTTGGATTCTAGTTCTGATTCTAGGACACCATACTGTAATTGAGAATTCAAGTTCACTGACTTGTAGGAAATTTCAAAGAAAGGTGGTTCCAAAGCTGTAAAATTCATTGATGGTGGAGGAGAAGACGAAGAAGCAATTGGAGTTGTTGGACAGTGGCCTTCCAATTGAGAGTAGGAGAAGAGACCATGGCCGACGTAGTCAAGACAAGCATGTTCAGATTGGGAAAGATGGTAGTATTCTTTGGCTCTGATTTGGTCGGTCTGATCAGTCTGCATATACTGTGGATATGCTTTGGTGAAATTACGAAATGATTCATGTAGCGAAGGGAGAGACTCATGGTTGGTGAATTGGGTGTTTGGATGGAGTGTGGAGGCTGTGGCAACGGCAAAGTCAAGCCGGCATGCAGCAGTACTGCCCGGAGACTTTGAACTTGGATTATCAGACTCGGTTAGGCAAAGAAAAGGAGCTGGACAACAACCGTGAAAGCAAGCCTCTGAGGCCTCTCTAATGAAAGGTGAATTCATCCTTGCTATATTTTCTCCCCTTAGCTAATTTTTCTGTTTGTGTGTTTTTTTCCTCGTTGAAACCTCCTCCTCTGGTTTTGTTGTTTCATCGCCTTTTTCTTGGTGCACAAATGCGAAAAGTCTTACTGATTGTGGGCTTTGGACCAGTTGTCAGCTGGGGCATTCGATGAGCAGGTCAGTCACAACACTGAGTTGACTGTCATGAATTACAATGTTTTGCTTTATTGTTTCTTAGTGCTAATGATGAAAATCTTCTGCCCTACGCCGTCTGCTCACTTCGAATATAAACCATACAGTTGGGTACGTGCCATAGTGCATTGAAGTTTTTTTTTTTTCAAAAAATTATTAAAATTGATGTGGTTGTGGTGCTTCTCAAAGAGATAAAAGCTGTCTTAGTTGGTTAACATTGAGGTTATTTTTCTTGCAGATTTGAGACTGAAAAGCAACAAACAGAAAAAGGCAAGAGAAGATTTTGGTAGTGGCCGGCACTTTCACGCAGGCAGGCAGGAAGCATCTTTGGAATGGTTCTTTTGCCTATTTGCTATTCTCTATTGATTTTCTTTGACAAAAAACATATTAATATCATTTGATTAGTATGCTATAACAAACTCCGTTGGGCAGGTCATGTTAAACAAGTCAGTCTCAACCGCACCTTTTTCTTTCCCACTAGCATAATTTCACTTTTTTCAACGTGTTTCCATATTGCTCTTTCTGTGAAGTCTCTGTCAGTTTTTTATTTTTTTGGAACTAAATGAGAAATCTCCCTGAAGTTTCTGGTGATGAAGAATTTCAGCTCATCAAACATTAACCAATCAACAAATAAAACAAAATGAACATGCCTCATGGGGTCAAACTAAATCCCAATTAATTGTATGTGGACTTTGAACAATGGGTTTTTAAGTTTTGACCCTGGAGGTAGAGCTGCAGGAAAGAAAACTGCATAGATATTCGATATTAAAAGCAAAATTTACAAACAGTTGGGTTTTTATCGTTGGAAAAGAAAGGCGGGAGAAAACAAGGAGATAATGAAATAATAAAAAGGTTAATGTTTTTATAAAAAGTTCAGTAAAGATAATGAAAAAGTGTGAAGAAAAAAAAACAAAAAATTAATTTATTTTTATTTTTATTTTTCAATCATCAAACCTTTTTTTATAATTTTAAAAAAATCAATCAATTTGGTTTTATTTTTTTTATTTCTTACCGAATGTATTCACTTTCTTCTTTTTTTTTTTTTCCCTCTCTCTCGGTTTACTTCTCCATTAATTTCAACCTCAATGATCAGAGTAAGAGTGGGGACAAGATCACTAGAAGTTTCATGGTCACAATCATTTATTGTTGCGCGATCACGTGGGCGAAGGTGTCTTGGTATTGGTGTGTTTTATAATTTAGTTTCGTAATTTTTGTTGTTTATTATTTAATTATTTAAATAAATAAAATTTTTATATTATTAAAAAATTATTTTTTTCATATATACATAAAAATAAAAAAAGTTATATTTTTTTAAAATAATATTTATTATTAAAAAGTTATATTCATCTCTTTACGAAAGAAAATCAAAAATGACGGCGTTGGATTGCCAATGCCAATTAAGATTTTTTTTCTCTTCTACAATTAAGTGTGGATTCTAGATTGTGTGTACTTTAAACTTTTAGAGGCACTCAAAAGGTGCTAATTACTGCAAGCATAAAGTTAAGGAAATCGAGATTTTTTTTTTTTGTTTGTATAAGGTTTTAAATTTATTTTTGTTCGGGTTGAAAATCTAAATGATAATTTTAAATTTTTTTATTAATAATATTTATATATATTTATTTAGTGTTATTAATAAAATTTTAAAAAATTATTAATCAAATTTTTACATGTAAAAATAAGTGTTGCACTTAGTACAGATAAGAATCTCTCAACCCTATAAATTCTTGTTTGCACTTAGTGCAAAACTCTTTTTTTGTATCAAAATGGGAGTTTGATTGGTAATTTTGAGAAATTTTATTAATGACGTTTGTATATACTCAACTAATATTATTAATAAAATTTTAAAAATTACCAATTAAATTTTAATTATAAGTTTTGCATTCGATACAACTAAAAATCTCTCGAGTTTAATGATATAGAATATTTGATAAAAAAACAAAATGCATATACTTGATTAATTGAAATTTGAAGAAGAACTTGATCCTTCTCTTCCTTTGATGAGCTTCTATAAAGAACTTAAGTTGGCAATTAATGGAAATAATTGGGGAAGAAAAATAAATGTTTCATTATTTTTTTAATAAAGAAATATTTTGATTGTTTTTGGTGATTAAATAATCTGACCTTTTGACATAGATTCGTAATTATCATTAAGAGAAAAAACCTAACAATGGGCTATGAGAGCCTAACTTGGTCCATATATCTGAAGATGCTTAGCCCAAAATATTAAATAATCCAGTTCTATATGTTTTAAAATAATGCATCAGGCCCAAAAGGGTTTAAACCCAAAACTAGCGAAAAAAAGAAAAAAAAAAAAAAAAAAAAAGGAAGAAGAAGTAAAGCTTAAGGGTGGCAATGGACCGCGTCGGCCCGTGTGAAACAAATTTGTCACCGTCCATATTTTCACGGATCATGTCATATTAGGTTTACTTGGAATGATCATAACATTTAATAAATTTAAAATTATATACAATTTTATGTCACTAGAATAATGAATCAAGAAAATTAGATGATGATAAATTTGATATTTTAGGATGGTGAAAAAAAAAGAAAATTATTATTCTATTTTTAACATAACGGCACGTGATCTACTAATTCATAAATGAAGTAAATTTACTTAAAATCACACGTTAATATAAATTAAATCAAACATAAACAAATATTTAAGCACAAAATAGTCATTTGTGAATTTTTAATTTAAATATTGAAGTTATAATTGATTGATTTAACATAATAGCATTTGATACAATGAATTAAAACACCGAGAGAAAATCATATAATATTCTTCTTTTTAATCCACTGAATGAAACTTAGTTGCATAGCTTGGTTAGGCGACTCATCATTAAATTTATAAAGTTGTATGTCTAGGAATTAGATAAATTTGCTTTTTTTTATTTAAAGGTCAAAAGGGTTATAAAAATTACTTTTTTAATTAATAATAATATTTCATTTATTTCTAATTTTTAAAAATTCTAAGTTATTTTTTATATTTCACTCGTTTATAAGTCATTTCATCTTCTTTATTTATTTTATACGTTGTTTTTGTATGTTATTTATTTAGAAGATTTTTTAAAGTTGTAATTTTTCAGTTATTTGTTTATATTGTTGTTTTTGTTCAATTTTTAAGTTTTTTGTAATATTTAACTTCATCAATAAAATTATTATTTTCTATACAATTATAAGCATTCAATTCAATATTTATAATTTCTTCCTATTTTCAACAGAAAAAGTAAAAAAAAAAAATCAATATATACCTATGATGCCCATGGATCGGTACCACACGACACGACCTAATAACCATGCGGACCAAGGTTTTTAAAAACACGGTACGACACGATATAAAAAAAATGGAGGAACGACACTGTGGGTTATCTTGTGTGGGGTAAAGCACGCTCTATCTTGAAAATTCTCAACTTTGACCTTTGGAAAAATTGAGGTTTAGCCCAAAATTCAACTTTTATACCATATTTTGGAAAAAATATGCAATAATTTTCATTTTTTTTCCTTAGTTAAACAAACTTGGGAACATTATTTATAGTCGTCACCACAACATGCATGCTCGTCTTTTAACATAAACTTCGAAACTGCAGGGTGTAACGAAGAGTTTCTTTGATAGTTGCCTGCAAATAAGATAGTTAAGCAACATCACAATCTTCAACTAGTTTTTCCTTGGCTTGCTTGAGCCCGGACTTCTAATAGTCAAAAGTGATCTTCTGATCCGACGAGAATTCAGAGGATCTAAGTGAGGCCGACAGTGATATGAACAAAGGGGCTTCAATATAGCAACTAAAATATGTAAACTTATAATGTGCATGCAGGCATCATAATCATGAAGAATATGCATATATGTTTAATGCACGTCCAAAATTATTATATTTTGCAAATTAACAAAACTCATATCCTAAGTTCTATATATATATATACACACTACACTAATATGTATACGTGATTATTAACTATTTAAAAATATATCTTTTGCGCATGAAACATCAATTGTATTGTTTCTCACCTGATTTTGAATCTAGAGTTAATTTACTTTGATTATGATCGAAGATTAAATTATGACCGTGGATGATATGTAGTTCATACATGCTATATGTTGCAGAATTATAATCTAACAAACTAGCACAACGGCCTAGAAATTAAGGCAATGCAACATACATGAGTCTAGTTTTAATTTTGATCATACCTTTTACATGAGAAGCATATTAACCTTGAGGAAATTGATTGATAATTAAATTAAGCTGAAGCAGTTAAAGGGCAACTCTCCTTTGGGGGGTTATTGATAAATAAATAAAATAATTAGAAGAAATCAATATCAAAGGCAAGAGACAACTAATTCATAACCTGCCAAAAGAGAGAAGCCCTACAACTAATTCGCTTACATGATCTCGTGGTCTCTCTCAGGCCATGCAATTGACGACTGTAAAATAAACACAAGCAGTAGTACTTTACTGGGTCTTGGTGAAGATCTACCCTTTATTTATAGGGTCTGCTTTATATTTAAGTGCTCAAGCAATGGGAATAAGCTATAGCATATGCCATGGATAAACTTTTATTTGGTGCCTGCTTTCAACGCATTCCATGTAAACAAAGCCTTTTCTTTTAATCTGAAAAGGCCTCTACCTTAATTGCAGAAGTTTTTGAGATTCTACTAAGCATGATTTAGACCTTTGCATGATTTTTTGTCTCTCTCTCTCTAGCCAAATCCATATATGGAGGTGAAGAAAGGAAGAGAAAAAAGATAATTAAGAGGAGGGGTCAAGAGGGAGATGCCTGCTTTTCGCCTAAGGAAGGTGATAGCAAGACCTGGCATGGGTCTACAGGTATATCCTGTGTCATATTCCTCTTTGTGATTTTGCTTTATGTTCTCTTTTTTTTGAGGAGGGGTTCTCTCTCTCTCTCTCTCTCTGATTTTTATTATATACAAATGAAGAAGACTTACTACTGGATGTGAATTTTCCAGAAAATTAGGAGAAACTGGACATTAAAAATCTAGAAAAAAGAACCTCCAAACCCAATTAAGAATATATAATGATATACATTTTTTGAACCAAAATGTTTGGATTTTGGTTTTAGGTTTTACCCGCATATAAAGTTTTATCTTTCACATTTTTTTTTTTTTTTTATGTATATGATGAACTCATACGCGAAACTCTTTTTATTTAAACAAAAACTAAAACGAAATTTTTGTATCATATAACATTTACTCTAATATTTTTTTAAGAAAAAAGAGTGGATATGAAAGTTATAACTTAACTTTCACATAGTTGCTAGTAAAATTTCTATGGACAAAAGTCTCAATCTCAAGGTTTGCATGGGTTGAAGTTCCAATACATTGTGTTTGATTTTATTTCTAATTTTAATAAGTTTCAAAATTATACTCATAGGAAATAAATGATAAAAAAATCCAAACCTTTTTAAAAATTTTATGTAAAATACAAAATTTTAATAAGTTTTCAAAATTAAGAAAACAAATTTCTTTATGTAAATCTTTTTTAAAAATGCAACTGTTTACAAATTATATTGGTTCAACATATCACTTTGTACTTCCCAATTCAGTAGGTACTCTTGACTCATGCACACTAGTGCTTGTTGATCAGAAATAGAAAATCAAATTACAATAAATAAATAATTACTTTGATTATTGATTTGCAAGTCTCTTCCCCAAAATCTTAACTCCCATGTACCTGCATCACATCAAATCAAAAACACCCACCAGAACAAAATCAATTATACGTGTAATAAAAAATCTCTTAACCTAATGGTTCTTTCCGGGTTTTTCATTTGACAGACCCGATTTCGATTTTCCTTATGTCAATGTTAAAAAAAAGTGACTAGCTAAGGTAGTAGAGAGTACCTTCCAAGCATCATGACAGTGGCTTGAGGATTAGTCCCAGGAGAGTAATTAAATGTTGATCCATCAATAAACCTTAATGCATCAACACCAATAACCTTATAATCATGATCAACAACCTTATCAACTTGGCATCCTCCATGATAATGCCATATGGTCATCACAGTATCCTTGCAAAATTGCTCCAATGACATGGAGGAATTGCTATTTCTTGGTAATAAATTTATTGGTGCACTTGCTGTCAAGTTAAGTAATATTTCCAATGGCATATTATCATATTTAAATTTAGATTTTTAGGCTTTGATTCAATAACTTTCTCTATGGTTGAAAGGCCTTGGACACATCTTTGCAAGTCTTGGGCTTCTTTGAAATAATTGAAAGTTACAGATGGGTTTTCGTTCGGGTTACGGGTTCGGAGCTCCAAATGGCCTGTGGATAATGGACCCATGATTTTTTCAAGGATGAATCCACCTATAAATGCTGCTTGGTCTAGATTGTTCATGGACTCAACAGCTTGGGCTATAGCTTCTGGTGTCCTTTGCTTTGGTGGCACTGTAGAGAGCTGACCAATCTGCATAATTGCATTTCATTTCAAGAAAAGTATTAGGCCTAATCACAAATTTCCTCCCAAGGTTTGGGGCTCTTTGCACTTTATACCTTCAATTTTTGCAATCTTTGGAATCTATTTGAGAGCTCATGTGCGTCTCCCATGAGGAAAATTCTTGCTTAGACTGGCGTGAAATTTTTTGAACCAGAAGTTTCTTGCCTCTCTCTCCTTATTTGATGGTAAAAAATTATCATGAGTCTGATCTTAATAGGAATATCTACTCACGTGATAGCCTCGATGTGAAACTCTCTTCCAAATCATTCTTTTTTAGGTCAGCATATTAAGAAAAACAAAAATTGATAACGGCAAAGTACCTTCAAGCCCTTGGACCATATGGGCTTCAAGGTAGGCATGATTAAGCTGTATGATGGGCTTAACTTGATACCCAAATAAAGGGTATATAATAACATATACCTTTGGAGAGAACATGCCATAGTCTCTCACAGAACCACCAGCAAAGTTTGCGCCGCTAGCGGCTTCGATATAGCTGCCAAATTGGGTGATTCCGACAACTTCAATCAGCGAAACCTCAACGGAACCGGAGAGGGGACGAAGATGGCATTCATGGGGTTATCGGACATGCCTAGGCCTACTAGAGGCTGATCCAACACCAATGTAATGTTGTAGGCCTTGAGGTGATCTGCAGGGCCCACTCCACTCAACATCAATAACTGTGGGCTTCCTAGTGCACTAGATGAAATGATGATCTCGTTTTTGGGACCATTCTTTAGGTAGGCTCTGTGCTTGGCCCCTGATGCATCTCTGAACACCACTCCATGGGCTAATGGCTTCTGTTTCCCTATCTCATTAAACAAAAATTTTATGCATGGCCTTGAATCTACCCAAAAGATAAAAAAAATGAAGGGATCTGAAGAAAAAAATCTATTTAATTTTTTTTAAGAGTGTTTACCATGAAAAAAAAAATTATTAGTAGTATTTATTAAAAAAATAAGAAAAGTACCTCTAGTGGCAAACAAGACCTTATGCACCGAAGCATGCAAGAGAACAGTGATCCCATCAGGGTTAGCATACTGTAGTAAATCAGCAGCAGTATGTCTATGGCCATCTTGGTCAAAAATTGTGCCCCCAAACTTAGTCCCATAAATATGGTCATATGTAAACCCATTGTACGGCACCACCCCTGCCTCCACCAGGCCATCCCTCACCGCGGACTGCCACTGCCTCATCGGTGGCTCAAAAGCCACCACATCCTCCACCCACCGGTATGACTCGTTCGCCAGCCGCTCATCCCAGCCCACAGCCCTAATTAATAAAAAAATATATATATATATATATATATATATATATATATATGTAGTATTAATGATATAATAAAAATAAATTACAATCTTTAGCTTAGAGACTAAAATTCTTTGTCATAACAAATATGAATGCAATTCCTTGTTTGATATGACTCATAATATTTCATACTAAAAGTTTAATTTCTTTCACTGCATATACAGTCATACAGTACAATTACAAAACAATTTTAAAGCCAGATTCTGATAAAATAGAATTAAAAATTATTTAATATTGGATAAAACAAGAACATTTTTTAAAATTTCTTAAAAATTGTTTTTCAAATTTTAATTCTTTTCATAATCCGTTTTAATAGTATATACTACTATAATTTATGTAATTATGTTGCATTTTACCTGACATAATCTTTGGCAGCGCGTGTATAGAACCCGGCATTGAGAGCACTGCCACCGCCCAAGACGCGTCCACGTGCACTGATTACGCCATCTTCGGAGATGAAACGTTGGGATGGGGAGGTCGGAGAGAGATCCGAGAGACCGGTACCAAATGCAGTTAATTCGGTGATGTTAGGGTTGCCGTATGGTGAGCCACCTCGCTCAAGGAGTAAAACGGTGGCGCTTTGGGAGAGAGTGGCCGCTAACGGGCACCCGGCAGTGCCACCGCCAATAATAATGTAGTCATAGTATGATGTTGGTGGAGCTGAAGTTGCATTGTGCATGAAAGAGTAGTTTGGAGCTAGTGGGAGAAAGAGATTAAGAAGTTAATTTTGTTTTTCCTTTTTTTTTTTTTTTTTTTTGGATAAATAATAGAGAAAGAGAATAATGGATATTATCTTTGCCCCCCTTATTTTATTCATTATATCAAATCCATCTCTTGATTTTTAAAATAGATCAATTGGACGTATTACATGGGTGTATCAAATTGTATATGTTTTTTTAAACCGCATGAATACAAAAAATAATATTACAATCATATGTAGAATTGAACGCACATATTTTTATCTAAGAATTTGAATAAAAATGTGACATTTCTTATAATACAAAGACCCAATTGATCTAACTTACAGATAATATTCTAAAAAAAAAGTGAAAAAATAGTAATGTCAAAACAACTATTTTTGCCAAAAAAACATTAATTAGAGTCCTGAGTATTTACATAAGTTTACGAAATGAGTAGTGATCCCACGAACCCAGTTATGTGGGAGTTACTTCGAAATCGAGAAAGTTCACTAGTAGTTATAAAGAAATTGAATAGTAATTGTTTTAAAAAATTTAAATACCAAAGTTATTATTTAATTTTCTTATAATTACTAGTAAATATTTTCGATTTCATGATAACTCCCATGAAACTGGGTTCGTAATATCACACTCATGTGAAAGAAATTATTTAACTAATTATCTTTTCCATTAAACTACAAAGGAAAAGAAAGAATATAAGAAGTATGTAATTAAGAAGATTTAATACCTTTCTCGGAGGCACAAAAGGCAGCATGAGGGAAGAGAATTCCAGCAAGAGCAACACCAACAAGTCTCCACCACTCAAGAGTACTACCCATTGTCTCAAAAAAATTAAACAACAGCTCAACCAAAAAGACTTGTAAATTATATACAAATGGTTTGTTTGTTCCACAAAAAGCAAAACCAAACCAAACCAATGTTTCCTTATATAAACTAGAGCCCCAACTATTTCTAAGGGTGGGGTACCAAGATTTCTTGTTTTGATTTCTGTAAAGCTGTTCGTAGTTAGGCAAACAGCACACACACAAAGATTCAAGAAAATGCGGAAAATATGATAATGCCAAGAGCCACTCTGCCCGACCAAATTTATAGGAAGCACGTACAAGAACAATAAATTAAGCCATTTTTTTTTTTTTAATTTCTAACAAAACAAGAGGGATAGGAGATTGAAATTAGCTATAGTGTCTACACAGGCCGTTGGGTATTGTTAAATTACTTAAATGCACCTGATAACTGTAATTGTCCTTGGCTACTTTTATAAAGGAGGGGCAGGTTTAATGCGCCGCGAATAGAGATAGTGTTTGACTATTTGGGCATACATCACTTAAACATCATTTGTAAGTAATTATAAGCCACTCCTATACATATACATGGAGGAAGAATTTTAATTTGAGTAGTTAAGCATCAATTATTTTTAATTAAATTGATTTTTTTTTTTGTTCTTTAATTGTTAGCTTTTTATTTAAATAACATTTTAAAAAATTCTATGTTTAATTTCTTGATTATTACGATTTTTAAATAGAGATTTAATCTCTACTTAATACATCTTTTCTTTACAAATCTATAATAAAAATCATTTTACGCGGAGATTGACATCACCACCAGAACATGAATTGTTAGTGTCAAAGAAAAAACTTTTGAAATGACAAAATGATCTTTAAAAGACAGGATTGGAGTCCTTCATGATTGGAGATTTTTTGTTTCAAATAATTTTTACTCTGACAATAACATGAAACAAAACTTTTGAACCACCATATTAGGATCAATAGATCAAAAATAGTCATTAGTGCTTTTCAAAAGAAAATTTGGTGAGTTTAAATGAAACCAACAAAAACTTGTATGGAGTAGTTCAGCTTTACTTAATGGTCATCATAGGATGATCAATAGAGCCGCACTGCATTTTTCGGTGATTCAAAACCTTTGGTATATAGTAACCCATTCCGTTTGGCTTAACATGATATATAAGCATCTTTAATGAGAACCCAAACAACGTCATAGTTTTCTCATAAAATAGTTACTCAGTTTCTTTTATGAATGTCAAATTGTCAATAACCCAAGAAATATAGAATAACCATCATCTCTCTCGCGTTAGACTTTCATCCACTGAAAAATAAAAGAAGATGCAACTAGAAATTACAAAGTAATGTGCTTACAAATTCATGAAAAATTGTGATCGTTGCTACAAAATGAACGGTTCTAATTGAATTATATCTTTTTTCTCAAATGATAAAAAAAAAATAAAAATAAAAACGTTCTATTGCATTCTTTGAGAGGAAAAAGAAAAGAATAGAAGCTAAAACCGTTCTCCACATTGAACTTTTGGTAATCCAAAATGCAAAACGAAAGGGGAGTTCACATAATTTAAATAAAATATTATTTTGATCTTTATTTGTCGATCCTGCTTTCGAAAACCAGATCAAATTACCTGAAGGTACACTTCCTTGGCCATGTCATTTTGATATTTAGCTCTACTTTCAGGCATGGCTAAAGATCATGGACTGCATATTTCCTACTTCTGGTGTACACACATTGTTAATGCCGTGCATATCATGAACCATAAAGAGAGAAGCTGTCTTAGTTGGCAAATATGGAGCCCCCAATAGCCGAGGCCAAAAGATTTATTAAATTCCAATTAATGAAGAGAATCAATGAGCAAGTTTCTTACAGTTTACAGCATTGACACATGAAAGACAAAAAGTAACCCCAAAAAGAATTTTAAAAAAAAGGAAAAAAACGAGGGGATTGGGGTTTTATCTTGAGGAATGAAAGCTTAAGCAACTAATAGAGAGAGTTGTAGGTAGCGCAGGTCGCAAGGATGGAGGCAACACAAATGACCAGTGAAGGAAGAAGAGTGATATTCAAGAGCTTACTCGTGCCCAAGTACCCAGCCAGTGTTATAGTGCCATCTGCAATAACTCGAGCGATTGTCCCCGCTTCTGTTGAAAGCAATCCTCCATTGTAGGTTCCACGGGAAAGCCTGGACGACATGACCCGAGATAGTAGCGATAAGTTGACACCTTGACCAAAAATAATCAAGTCTCATTAGGCGTATTGTGTCAAGACTCACAAAACCTACTTATAAAATAAAAAGATTCACAAAACCTATTTAAAGTAATTAGGATTTACATAAGTTACATTCAAGTTTCAACAACTAAAAAAAAGGAAAAAAAAACACAACGGTGAAAGAGAAACAATTTAGCCTTTTCTTTTAGCCTTAAATGAAACATAACAAAATCCATCATACATCCACAAAAAAGATAAGATGATTACACATCTCCCATTAAGGGGAAAAAGAAAGCTTCAGAATCTTGAATTTTCTACCATTTGAACTAAATTCAACTAGTGTCCCCCACCATCACCCTCATAAATGTTTTACTGCATGCATCCATAACCTGACAACATTATGGGCTTATAGTGCACTTTTATTTTATCATAGGTACCAGAACATTGAACAGGGAAAGGATAGCGGTTATTCATACCATTAATCATTCCATGCCTTGTTATAAATAACAGAAAATGTCTTGACATGGTACATCAACTATTTTGAGGACAAGGGAGAAGCAGCTCTGTTCATTTCATGTTCATCTCCTGCAAGTTAAGTTAAGTTTTGTTTCTTTTCCTTGTTTGTGGTTTTAGTTATGATCTGCAAAGCTATAAAGGTACGATACGATGATACTGTTAAAAATATACATGAAATCCAGATTTAATCGGCTGTGTATGTGTGTGCATGTGCTTCATACATTTTAGAAATTAATATCAACGGAACACGGTGGTTGACGTATGTTACTAATCTGCTCATGCATTAACATTATTAACTTAGATTGCTAAGCTTATTCCTGATAGTATCTTCAAAGTTTGGCATCACAAGGGATACATGTACAATTGAAGCTGAATGATTGTTTCAGTTTTCTAACTTTTTGGGGAGACTACTTACTCAAATTTTCCTACTTTTCTCCTTTCTTGTAATATTCATTGTTTTAAATTTTAACAAAAAAAAAATTAATGAAATAAAATCTCACCTTCAAGTACTTCCGCAGAAACAAACATGATTAGTCCTGAACAGACATACTGTGGCACAGAGTATGGAATTATTATATGGAAGCTAAAGAGTATGCCAATGCAGACCATAATTTCGGATGCCAATAGAATTTGCCTGCGATCAGATCAGTGTAAATGAATGCATCAGCAGGTTACAACAAACAATTCAGGAGCTTTATACCAGCACAGATAAATGAGCACAAATGTAGCAAAAAGAGGAGACCAAAAGCATGCTTTCAGTTGAAAAATTACCGGTCTTCAAACATGTTACTAATGTAACTTCCAACAATAATGTTTACGGGGAGAACAGTCAGGCCAAGACACGCAAGAAAAATCGCCACTGTGCCTGTAGACCAACTAAAGTAGTATGTGGTAATGACGCTAGATTCTGAGAGTAAAATCTCCATGGCGTATTTGAGCATGAAATATATCAACAATTGAACCTGAACATATTATAAAAATTTAGTTAAGAGATCATTCAGAAGTCGGGTTTCCAAACAGATCTGATTGCAAATAATGTGATAAGCAGAATAAACTAAAAAAGTATCCTAAAAATTTCTGATGCATAATAATAAGTAATTCATATACCATCTAATTAAGGCAACCCCTCAATGGACCACCTGTCTAGTAACACTAGGCATCATATGGACCCATAGGTTACCACAAAAGTTATGCATTCTTTTACGCTTCAATAGAAATTTCACGCACTTCATGCTTTGGAGCTAAAAGTGATGCCTTCTCCAGAATTTTGCTACTTTAGCCCAGTTCCAGTTATGAAAAGCCACACTTAAAAACAGTTTATCTGTGTTCTGGCCCATAGAATCTTAGTAATTCCTTATTAGGAATTTGACTCTCCCTTTATACATTGTTAAACTTTCACAAGTACCATCAGATACCATCTATATACATGTAATATTAATGGACAAGAAAGATTGTTAAGACACAACTCAAACTCTGAAACTATGCTTGTGTGTGCCCTGTACAGGGATAAAATAATCAAACTAATTACCTGGAACTAATCATATGCTCCAGCTAGTCCATTCTGCAACATTATATACTCAGACTACGTAGTTATTGTATATTTATGTAATTCAAAAAATCACACTATTCTGTCCTCAGATCTTCATTTAAAAACTAGCCTCATTGAGTGTTCATAAAAGAATATGCAGTAACACAACCTAGCCGGTTTAGAAGCCTATAGATCCCTAGAATTGAAGATAATTAAGTAATATACTCAGACTATGTAGTTATTGTATATTTATGTAATGCAAAAATCACACTATTCCGTCATCAAATCTTCATTTAAAAACTAGCCTCATTGAGCGTTCATATTCATTATAAAAGAATATGCAGTAACACAACCTAGCTGGTTTAGAATTCTATAGATCCCTAGAATTGAAGATAATTAAGTAATATACTCATAAGCTTTGAGAGTGCACAAATTGGCAGATTATAATAAATGAGACCTTTCTTCTATTTACATCGCCCCCGCAAAAAAAATGCACACACAAAACATTCAACATTTGTCCTTTCACCATGTAAACCAATGTCTGTCTCACAGTAGGAGACCTGAGAACACAACGCCCATATTAACAACGACAGAAAAATAACACTTGATTGAACTAAAAGGATTTAGTAGCCCAAACAAATATATAGAACTAATTAGATACCTTTACGGAAGGAGTAAGTAGTCTATATGCTGATCCAATTGAAGTTGCTGCTCTGCGAGATTCCTCTGGAGCTTCTTCACTTTCATCAAATTCTTCATCTTCATCTTCTTGGTTGTCTTCTGAACTAATGAGCAACGGTTGTTTAAGACCTTCCTCAAGTGCGTCGATTTCTGCTGGTTCTGTCATTTACATGGTTCAACATCCACATTAGACATTTTATTCATGATGAAAATATTTCTACTTTATAAAAGAGTAAAATAACTATATTGGGTAACAAAGCATTAAGATGAAACCATTCAACTTATTTGGTTATTTTCTTGCTAGGAACAAAAGTATGATGAACAAAACCTTGGGCACAATCTAATCGTAGCATCCTCAAACACAAAATATCTCTGGGAAAATCCTGATATCAGGTGACACTATCTTTAATAATACTCCCCAACTTTGACACGGCTGCTTGGTCTCCTTTTATATTACTGATTTTAATTTCCATATCAGCCTCACTACTAACATTTTTATAATCCACTACCATGTTCCAGATATCCCAAGGAATTCTCCTCCTATCTATTGTCTGAGTGAAATGGATAATTTTGTCAACACAAAACTTGGACAACATAGTACAGGATCATGGGTGTTTGATGAACAGTCTTAAGGCCCAACAAGCTCATTAAACAAAGAGTCGTTGAGCCACAACAGGACAGGACACTGAAACAAACTCTGACGTACTCAAAGAGCTATCCACAATGTTATAGAATCTATCTGGTCCAAAACAGGGAAACTAAAAACCTTAATTTAAATAATAGCTTATTCCCAGTACATTCTGTAGGTAGCATATTTCTCCAACAGCACAAAATATGCAGGTCAGTAACAAGAATCCCTGATTACCAAGTTTAATTTATATCTGTTGCATAAGTAACCTGTATCTGTTTAGAATAACCTGACCCAAGATAATCGATTTCTACAAAATGCCATCAAAACAACCAGAAATTATTGTTTAGTATATTACCAAGAAAATATTAATTAACAGCTTTGAAAGAAAACAGTTCAGTTTTGGTAAAAACCTATCATAGTTTTCTGACTGATGCATGACCAAAAGCAAAACATTCAATCCGTTTCGTTAATAGATTGATGATATCCTTTGAAATGTAATGCATTTTACTTTTCAATAATTACAGTATACTTTCCGAGAGAAAATATTCAAATTTCAAAATAATCAGATGGCCGATGCTTCAACTAACTTCCTATGAGTGATTATACAGATTTAATAGTATATCAATATATATATATATATGAAGCAAAAAGAGACTGATAGAAATATACATACCAGCATTAGATTCGTGTGGTGTACAATTCTCCTCAATCTCATGAGAAGGTTCCTTAAATGAGATCCACAACCATATTAAATATATGAGCCAAGCCACAGCCATAACCCAGCCAGGCAAAGTGTCTTGATTGAAGGTCAACTTGTAAATCTTAAAATTGGTTTGAAGTATACCAGCAAGGGCAGGACCACATGCCATTCCAAGAGCACTAGCACTAACAAAACCTGCCGATGCCTGCATTCGGATTTTTAGCGGTACACAGTCACTGATATATCGTCGGTTAACAGCTCTAGCAGAACCGAATCTGCAGTGTTAACAAACAACCTTGTCAACCAATACCATGTGATAAGAAACTAAATAACTCTTAGCCTTGTAAACTCATACTATTTCTAGGTTAAAGTACAAATTGGATACTATTATCATATTCAAATTCTGATAATACATTGTAT
This sequence comes from Bretschneidera sinensis, assembly GCA_023935145.1. Taxonomy (NCBI): domain Eukaryota; kingdom Viridiplantae; phylum Streptophyta; class Magnoliopsida; order Brassicales; family Akaniaceae; genus Bretschneidera; species Bretschneidera sinensis. The sequence continues at coordinate 12,478,567 of CM043703.1, forward strand.
TTAGAATATGCTCAAATTTCAAGAAATATAGAATTTTCCCCGATGATATGCACAAAAAGTACGTGTCAGAAGTTTCGAGTTATGACGCAAGGAGAAGATAACGTACCCACAGAAAAGCCGACCAATCAAGAGAACCGATATTGAGTTAAGATCATAAGCCAATGCATACATGGTGTTTCCGACAAAAAGAACAATGCTACTAAATACAAGAGGTCTGAAGTATGATTTGTTTGACCAAGCACTAAAATATACTGAAGAAAACAGCTGTGCCACAGCCATTGCCCCAATCACAACACCACAAACTGTTGCTGCAGCTCCAAGGCTCATAGAATAGTCATCTGCCGTAGGGACAATAATATATGTATTGACCATGTAAAGGAATGTGTTTGCTAAGTTCAAGAGAAGCGACATAAAATGGTATCTATGTTCATCAACGGGTTCCTCTGTAGGAGTTGGTAGCTCTTCTTGCATAATGAGTGCATGTTGTGCCAAAAAGTTCAGGAAGTTTGTTGAATGGGTTAATCTGTCCACAGCGGCTTTTATTGAATCGACCACAGGATCCTGAGATGAACCACAGTCAATGCCATAGTAAAACCATATGAGAGATGCTCATGCAAAAAATGGGAAGGGCTAAATATGAAAACTAACACAAGTTTGATTCAGTGTATGTAAGGGACACCTGGAGTGGAAGAGAAGGCTGATCATAAATTGATAAGTAGCTTCCCTGACGGTCCTGAAGCTCGTGAAGATTACGGGATATGGCTCCCACAACTGCTCCTAACCCCTGCAAGTTCCAATTACTGGATGGTAAGCTTCACAAAGAGACAACAAGTACATAGTAACTACTTTATGCCATATATTTCTCTCACACTGCCCTCAAAGTTACAACTAAAGATAAGAACATTTTACAGTAAGAATAGCAGAATGCCAAATATAACCCTATTCAACTGAAGGAAAAAAGAAAAGCCTCTCTGACTTTGACACATTACCACATGCTTGAACACTTGCTGCAGCTGGGAATAAGGATGATTAGCACGAGTCTTGACATAATAATCAGTGAATCTATAGCCAAAGCGTTTATCAAACTTCTTCAGTATCTTACGCAGACCAATAGCATTTATTTCAACAAAAAAGAGGAGCTTTAAAAGATCTCGCCCCACTGCTCTATAAGCTTCTCGTAGTTCAGTTATTTGGGATATCTCTGGCTGCTCCTGAAGAGCATCATGCTGTTCTCCTAGATTGGCTATCCTGCTTGCAAGTAGCCCTTGCTGCTCCAACAGGAAAAGAACAATCTTCTCAATCTGCAATTTTTTTGTAACAAGAAAACATGTAAACCACATTCCAGATTCAGCCTTATGAAATAATGCCAAAACTTAGATTTTCCACAGTGATATTACATAGCACCATGCCATACAAGAAGTTCCTCCGGCTACATTACGTTAGAGGAGCATTTCAATCGGGAGACATACAAAGATACACATATTTTTATAAACATATACAAGTGTCTGAGTAAAGAGCAAGAGACGCAAATGGATACATACATACAAACAAATGAAAAAACAAGCTAAAACAACCAAAAAGCATATGTGTAGAACCATCCATGAAATTTATATATAAGACTGAGCCCCACTGTACTTAGCTTCCTATCATCATATATTTCATTTTCATCTAAGAGGTTTGCCAGCTCTTCTAACCAATCAAATAAAGCATTACATGTTTTCTCACTTATCTTAAAGATTCAACAATATCCTGTGGCACTGCCTAAACATCAAAATCGTTTTAGTTTCAAATTATAATTTTGTTAGACCTTGTAATCAGTTCAGTCATAGGAAAGCTCAGTGGATTGTTTGAACTTTAAATACACATAACGATGAGGAAAACAAGTGATTTGAATGCCAACTCCCAAGAGAAATCTGTTACTGAAGAACCTGTGAAGGGTTACTAAATATATGGCATCCTATTACAACTTCAATACACACTAAGTATGGGATGATGCATGTATGACAGTATGACTCAATTACCAAGTTGCTAATGACAGAGATACCTAAATTGTCTTGTCTAAGTTTCATAAATTATAATATGTTTTGATGAAAACCCACTTGAATGCTTGTACATATATTCTAACATACCTGATTATCCAGCATTCTTGAGAAATCCTTGAGAACATGGCGGCGGTCTTGGGTTCCAACTTGAATTTGTTGAGCATATTGTTTTACCTTCTTCTTCATTAATTTATAATTAATGTAATATCTGAAAGAAATCAAATTACAGCTAAGTAAATTATATGCTTTGAGTACAGCAGCAATTTGACCACATAGAATTGAAAGCAGGATACCATAAGATATTAAGATGAATTACTATGCATTTGTCACCATTCGTCAGTTTTCCAATCAGAAAAACAGGGTGAGAATACTAAAATGAAAAATACTTGTAGCCAAGCAATGCCATCCAAAAAAATTATTATTCTTCCTGTCCCATATGTTGAGTGAAAAAAATCTATGCTGCCCATAGAAAAGCATTTGATTCTAAGAAATGGTCCAACAATACATAATGAAGTAAAACATACCCTTGCCATTCTTGAACTTGTCTTTCCTTCAACTTTTTTCCGAAGGCAACCATCTCTTACTACATTTGAAACACAGAAACTTATGTGAGAGAAGAGATCTGCAACAACAATCACTGGAAAAGAACTGGCACACTCTGAAATCAATTTCAAAAGGAAGGGTTGCGGTTGGGGGTGGGGGAGACGCACAACCAGGTATGTTCTGCTAGTGTTGAAGGTAACAACAAAAGTTAATGATAATAATTGTAGCTGTGTATTTTCTGCCACAAAACTTGTCATAGAAACATAAATGTATTCTGCAAGTGTAAAAATGTAGCCTTCAAGAAATTTCCAAAGAGAAATTGCATCCTATCATACAAATATGTGCCAAACATACATCCAATGACTTAAATTGCATGACTACTTTTTAACTTTAAGAGCATAATGTCATGTCTTTGTTACTAAGCCAGAAAGGAACATTTTAAAATGCGTGAAGAACTTTGTCAGACACCACGTGACACAGGTACGCATACTGGATGGACTTGCCCGCTTTGAGAGACATTGCTAACACATAAAGGAAGAAAGAAACAATACTTGAATTACTATCATCTATAACAACAGAACCAAAGAAGAGAACTTATACATTTTAAGATTGGATGAGATCCCTGTATACTAATGTTTCTATGTTAGACAAATTGGACACCAGGAGACTCACCCACAGCTGATAGATGCGCTTCAATCCATGTAATGTGAATTATAGACGAATTGAACAACAAGAAGATATAGTTTTTAGTTGTTTTCAACCAGTCGTGGATAATGATATCAAATAATTTTTCTTTTTTCTTTTATCAAACTGCATTCTCAGTTTCATGTAAAGTAAATATCAAACATATTTTTTGGAAGAAAAGAAACATCTTAGCATATGGTCAGCAATGAAATGAAAGAAAATTCACAGAATGGAGTCTCTCACCATCCATTTTAGTGCGCAAGCACACATTACCAAAAAAATATTTATAAAGGAAAAAAATAAAAGAAAGCAATGTTTGCTTACTAATTCTTAACTGCCAACTAATGACACACTATTCCACGTCAAATTGGGGGAGAAAAAATTGAATCCACTTCTATAGAAAAATATAGATTCCCAACGCATTATATCTATATAAAATATTTCACTCAACTCTTCGATATATTTTTTTCCCTCTTTCAAACAAATTACACAAACAGTCAGCTTATGCCTTTGACAAGGTTTATCATTTATGGGTTTATCATTTATGCATGCAAGCAACCCATGAATAATTTGAAGTGAATTGTATCCGTGTCTTATGATATTAGCCCTGTTTTATCATAGTTCATTTCAATAGCTGTCTAATTTGACCAAGTCAAGTTACAACTAAACAAAATAGTCAGTTCCGTGTATCAAAGCATCAACTAATCCTAAAGATCTCTCTCTTTTCTTCTTCTTTTTTATTTATCTCAATGAGAAACTATTACAGAGTTCATGTTTCTACTTTCTATAGCAAATAAAATTTAAATTACTTATAACAAAAAAAACTAGGAATTAATAGTAATACTTCAAAGACAACCAATAGTTTGCTCTTAGTTTTATGAAAGCGCACTCGAAAGGGAGATTTTCGAACAAAATCCAAAAGATTCCAATAGTGCTCTGTTTGGCTGGCGAAAAAACTCGAGAGAAAAAAAAAACAAAATTCGAAAACATGAACTTAACTGAGCAACAAACAACATGGAAGTTCCGGTTTTCATTTACTTTTCTTTTCCTTCTCTTTCGCAGCAACCAAACAGACACAAAAAAAATCAATAAAGAGAACAAGAAAAAGAATACAACAACAGATTCATTCAGTGAGAGAAAAGCGCATTACCGAAGTGAAATTCGATGAAGTTCTTTTATTCGTAATAAAGGAACTTAGATGATCATCAGCAAACACCTGAAACGTAAACAAAAACCAAAACACTCGCAGTATATTCTCGAAAACACTCGCAATATATTCTCGAAAACAAACGAAAAATAACACGTTTTATAGAAGCAATGAAATCGCTTTCAATGCTTCCCTAAAATCACCCATAAAAAGGAGCTTACGAAAACAGAAAATAAATAAATAATAAAGGACTATGAAATAGAGAGATACATACCTTTAACGGGATCAAGAGGAACTAGATTTCTCTTGTGTGGCCTACGGAGAAGCAGATCTTCTAACGTTATCGATCTTCCTTTTTTCGGACTCAATTGGAATTTTGGAGAATGAATCCTGGCTAATGAGGAAACGAGAAATCAAAGAGAGTGACTGGGTACGTGCTGTAGTTTTCTTGATTGGGTCTCAGAACTCTTTTCTGTAATCATTAAGAGAGAGAGAGGGGGGAGAGAGAGAGAGCGGCACCTGTTTGTAGTCCGTCAGGGGCAGTTTTTTTTTTTTTTTTTTTAAAGCTTTATAGAGGGTATGGCTTTTGTGCAAATAGTAGAAACTTTATGGGTGTTTTTATATGCTGGGACTCCTCAGTCCTTTATCTTTTATAATTCCTCTTTACCGTTTGGCCTACTTAGGTATGGCTAGCAATTTTAACCGCAAACAATTTCGATTGGTTAAAAATTTTAAATAATTTTTTAGTGTAAAATTATTTGTACCGTTTTGATCTGTATAGTCTAGGTTTATTGAATTGTTTCGATGGATTTGAATTCGGTTGGTACGGTCAATCAATTCAGTTAAACAGATAAATTTGATTTTTTTATATATTTTTAGATTTATTCTTATTATTATTTAATTTATTATTAATATTAATACATTTATATATTTAATAAAATATTAAGATTGATTTTGAGACATTTCAACCTTATATATTTATTATAAATATTTAATTAAGTTAATTAATTTAAATTTATTTTTTAAATCGATTAATGATTAAATCGATATAGATTTTGGTTAAAGTCGGTATAATGGGTTAAACTAAAAAACATTTAACTGTACCATTTTACTTATTTCGATTTGAAAATGTCGGTTCATCGGTTTTAAACGACCAATTGAGCACTTCTACCCGCAAAATCCGATCCTAATGTTCTTTGATGGATCAGGTGCAAATGAAAAATTATATGGTACGAAGACGGGTGTAAGAAGAGTGATATTTGATCCGATGGATACCCTTATATTCTATATATTCTTTTTTTAACATATCATCATTTTTTTTATCTAATTAGAGGAAAGTATTGTTTTATTTGTATTAGCTTAATTATTTTATGATTTTTGGAATGTGATTGTTTGACATGAAACATAATAACAATTTTTTTTTTTGTCTATATAATTTTTTATTTTTTATTAAATAAAACGGATATGGATTACCCAACGAATACCCGTACCCATGAGATAGAAAATGAAAGAAAGGCATATATACCCGTCAGATATAAGAACAAGTACGAAAAAAAAAAAATCACGAGTGTGGATGGTGAGAGGAGGGGTATCCAATCCAAATTCAATCCGTTATCATCCTTAAGTTTTGGTGTATGACTGCTAAAATAGTTTCAGTTTCTTAAACAATTCAACTTTTAATTTTTTTAAAAATAAATATTTAACTTAATTTCTATTTCTTAAAAACGTAAATCATTTTATAGTTTCTATAAAAATAAATATAATAATATAAATTGGATTTGCATCCTATATGTAAGAATTGAAAATAAACGAGTTCTCTCATTCTTTTTCTTTCCCCGACGTAGGTTTCTCTTAGTAAAAACATGAGCTAAATGCTAATCATTCGGTTAATTTCATCATCTTAATTAATTTATGCAGCACATGTTTCATATGTATTATTTTGATAAATTAATTAAGAAGACTTACGTGATGATATATGATGGAGACATGGTGCATATTTAGTTTCATGATTTCTACATATTAATTTAATTTGAATTTCAGTGCATGGTTTTTTCCTTGTTTTTTTTATGATGAATTAATACAAGATAATGCATGAATGGTATGTTAGGATTTTGGTTCAGATTTTTGAAGATTTCTAATTAGTTTAGAAAAAATAATTTTTTTTTATTTTGTAATTGCTTGTTTTATTAGAATTGTAGAAGTAATAGTAGTTTTTTATTAAATTATTAATTGTACAAATTATAATAGCAGTTAGTATGATGTTTTTTTTCTTAATAGTATTAGAAAATTCTCATTTATATATAAAGGGGAGTATAGAGAAGGTAATGTGCACACTCGTAATTTCAATATACATTGTAAATCAGAGGGATACACAATTAGATGTAGGCTGAGAACTTTGGGTGTACCAGAGATTTTGGGTTGTGAGGTTGTTAGTAATAACTTTGTTTTTCTTAAACTTGTGATCAAAGATTAACAAAGTTTCGAGTTTGTTGGTGGTATGGGTAAAGAGGTTGTCGAACCACGTTAAATTGCTGTGTTCTTGATATTTGTTTGTTTTGCTTAAAATTTGAATATGTGGATTTTAGAAAGTAAAATCTCGTTAAGTGTATGTAGTTTAATTGGTAAAGTCATTTGTTACTGAATAATAGATTAGAGATCAAACTTCACTCACACCAATAATAATACATGAATGAATAACTTTGTTGAGTTGTTCTTACCATTCTAACTTCGATATATATATACTAACTTATAAAATACATGCCTTATCACCTACTGAATGAAATAGGTAAAATGTGATAATTTTGAAAATTTTGATTATTAGTTTAACAATTAGAGGTGGGAAATATATGGGTCAAGTCTTATGGGTGTAGGTCAATGGGTGTGTGTTAAAAATAATTGTTTTTTAACGGGTTTTGTTTTTCATGTCCATACTCGTGTTTTTAATAGAGAGGTAAGAGGTCAAAAATGGATACGGACTAAAAGTCTCACCTCTATTAACAATTATGAAAATTTGATTTTTTGTCATATTCGATATTATAAGAAAAAATTATTCAATAATTCAAAAGTATTATTTACTTCATAAAAATAAATTATTCAATATATAAAAATATTGCTCTTTTCTCTCGTGATGTTTATATGAATTCCATATAAAATATTACTGAATATATCCCACATATATATGACAAAAATAAAAATAGGAATACTTCAGAATTAATTTTGAAAAATTCCCAGTCCACAAGAACAGGGGATTGGTTGAACCAACAAAAGAATCAATTCAACCCATTAAAACCAAACAGAAGGTTTAGTGTAGATTTGTACCAGTAACTAATTGCCAACTACACAAACGAGAGGATAAGGCACTTTTGAGTTTTGCAATTTATTGGACAGTGGTGAATGGTGATACCTTTGCCTTTACTCTGCAGATTTTTTTTCTCTTGCAGAAAGTGACATAACTCTAAAAAAAAATGTTCAAAATTATGGTTATAAAAAAAATGTTCAAAATTACGTTAAAATGACGATTAAAGCCTTCAAGTTTATGAAATAACACCATCGTCATATGACCATCGTATGAGTTTATGACATCACATAATATTTGCCTTTACAACCCAAAACCCCTTAATCATGACCAATGCTGCCAAATTGCTGTAAACGGGGAAGTGAATAAAGACATAATTATCTCATGAAGATGTTTCAAAACTTTTGGGGTTTTGGTAATGCGAAGCATGGACAGTTTTCTTTTGTTATTTAAAGGGTTCTTATCATTTTTATTTATTTTTTACCGAAGCAAGATTTGATTACTCCAACATCACATATCCATAAGATTATTATCTTATCCCTTAAAATGAGATAAATAAATAATTATGATGATGGATAGGGTATTTTCAAGTACTCAAACTTATTTGAACTTATTGAAAGGAATAGAAGCAGTATATAATAGATAATTGGGTTTGGGACAAGCACAAATATTAGATTTTAATGCCCAACGGATTTGGTTAGGGTTTGTTTCATATTTTCAGGTACCTGTTAAGTCCGATTATATAGTTATTTATTTTATATATATCTTATGCATAAAGCATATTTCTATATAACTAGCTTTAAACCCGTGCAAATGCACAATAATATTTTGTTCATGAAATTAAATGTGAGAAAAAAACACTAATTAAAAAATGATTTATTTTATCATAATAATATTTGAATTAAATAAATACAAATTTAAAAGAGAAAGAAAGATATTTATACATTTATAATTTAAAGCTGTATTTTTTATATTGTCTAAATATCCATGCAATAGTGCTTGCTGCAAAACTAGTACCAATTTCCTCCCATTACGTGGCATTATATTGATCGTAACATAATAAAAAATAATTTTGATGATAATTTGGTAATCTTATTTCTTGAATGGTATAAAACCGGGTCGTAATAATCTTTGTTCAGCAGTAATTGAAACAATACAAATATATTAAGCAACCAAATCAACAAAAATTTAAAATAATAAAATTATAAAAATTAATATAAAAAATAAAAATAATAATCAGTATACCTTTCTTGTTGTTCTGTAGAGAAATAAAAATATAAGAATAGCGAAAGAATAGACTATATTTAAATGAAAATAAACATTGATTAACTAATGAAATAAATATTATAGATAATTGTCATTATAAAAAAATTATCAGTAAATAAAATGAGATGAGAGTTCAATATAAAAATAAGATTATAATAAAATCAAATTTGTAGGATAGCTTATGAGAAGTTTTATGATTAATGGAGAAAAATAAATTTAAACTAAGAAATTCTTTATTTTCAAACAGGTTAAAAAGAAAAACACAGAAAAAAAGAAAAATGGTGGGAACAATAGATGCTTAATGGACAGCACACATTACTTTGATTAGGAGTTCGAGATCAAACCGAAAGATTGATTTACTGAAATTATCGATTTGAAATTTTTATATATTTTCAATTATTGATTTGGTTACTTTCTATTTTTTATATATATTGCTAACCGAACTGAATCAATTATCTACACATAAATATAAAAAATATATGTACAACTGACAATCAATTTTTTTACTAAATTTGTTCAACAATCAACAAAATGGGCAGCAATTAAGTTTGAATGCAACCATTAGATCAATCACTGTTGTGTTAAAGCAAATGTTCAAAGTGTGAACACTCTGCTTAGCAGTAACTTCAATTTATAACTATCAAGATGGTTTAAAACATTTTTTAATAAAATTAAAAATTATTTAATGTTTCATAAAATAATTATAAAAACAAATTATTTTAAATAAATTTAATTTCTTAAAACTCATTTTTTCATACAGTTTTTAGCAGTGTTCAACTTAATTATTGTTTCTTAAAATCAATTGAAAGCGTTTTAAAAATTATTTTATCAAACATTAAATAATTTTTTAATTTTATTGTTGTTTTTAAAAAAAAATTAAAAATGATTTTATAACCTATTTACCAAAACTATTTTTAGCCAAACAGTTGGCGGTCTTGTGTATGATTGTATACAAACTGGATCATATCATGTGTGCGGTGCATACAATTTAGCCTCGTTGGTCTCTATATAGACCGTGAATTATTATATAAATCATTAAATCATATTGGTTGGCATGCTTAGTGCATACAATATAAATCATTAAATTCTAAAACTGGGCCGATGGCAAATTCAACATTTCACTCGATAAGTACTTTTACTCGATTTCGATTTTGTGTAAAATATCGATTCTATTCTCGATGGTTTTTTTATAATACTATGTATAAATAATAATTTTTTATATAATATTTTAAAATTTTTCACTGACAATTGTAATATTATTTTTTTATTTTTATATTTATACTGATGTTATTAATAAAAATTTTAAAATTATTAATAAAACTTTAAATTAAAATTGATGTTTAGATCTGCCATCAAAAGTCGTACTAAATTTTTCAGTGAGAAGTAGGGGTGAGTATGGGTCGGGTTAATCTAAAAATTCAACTCAACCTATTCATACCAGGTTGAAAAAATCTCAATCCAACCCAACCCAACCAATGAACCCATCTAACTTCAATTCAACTCAATCAATTCTAATTGGTTTGGGTCACCGAGTTGATATATTTTTTAAAATAAATTATTAAACTATACATATTACATAACAAAAAAATATATTCTATTAAATCCAAAACTAAATTCATTTATATTACAAGTATAATCTATGTGTCTGACAGCACAAATAATATTTGATAACATGGAAAAGAGAACAATTGTCTCATGGACTACAATGGTTGTAGGCTATGCTAAATTTGTTTTTTTCTTTTATACTGCTAAAAAACTTTTTGATGACATGCAAGAGAAAGATGTTGTGCCATGGAATGCCATAATTAGAGGCTACATTCAAGCCAAACGTGGTAAGGATGCTTTAACATTGTTTCATGAAATGCAAACGAGTAATATAAAGCATGATGAAGTGACCATGGTTAATTGCTTATATGCATGCTCACAACTTGGAGCCCTTGATGTTGGAATATGAATTCATCGTTATATTGAAAAACATAATCTTCATCTGAATATTGTGCTAGGAACTGCTTTAGTTGACATGAATTTAACTTACTTTAGAAAACTACTCAATTACCAAGGAAATTTGGATTTTTAGACAGTTGCTAATAATATATTTTAGTTAGGGGTGAGCATGGAACCTGGGTGACCCGCGAACCCGACCCAAACCGATATAATGGGTTGGGTTGGGTTGGATCTTTTTAGAGAAAGGGTTGGGTTGGGTTGAAAATATTTTGAACCTGGTGGGTTGGGTTGGGTCATGGGTTCAAAATTTTCAACCCGACCCAAACCGGTAACCCGATCAAATATATAATTATATTTTATATTTATTGAATATAAAATAGTGTATAAATAATTATAGTATAATTGCAAAATATATAATAATAAAATGTCCATTCTAATTACTACTAGTGTGTAAAATTATATATAGCAGATACTCCAATGTCCAAACAAGTATCATATTTTTTAATTACCCGTGTTTTAATTTCAAATATTTACACTAGAAACAAATACTGATTTCGAGTTATGAAATAGTTTTCATAATTATTCTTAATCATAACTTTAATCAGAAAAAATTGATGCACAGTTAACTTATGCTAACAAAATTTTGATTTTTTGTACTATTGTAACTATAAAATAAAATAGAAATTAACACTCTAATTTATAAGATTCCAGTCAAGATTAATGCATGCAGATAAATTTATATTCCAAAAAGATGTACTATAATGTTGATGGAAAAAATGTTGAATGTATGATAAAGCTCACTAATACCAACTTGCTGGAAGCCTTTCATGCAAACATTATTGAATCATTCAATTTGCCTCTCTATGAGCTTTTAAGAGCCCCATGTCGCTTCCAAGTGCATTAAAGCATAGTTCAAAAATTAATTGATTAGTGAGAAAACACTAGCATGACCAACAAATGCCTAGTTACTAAAATATATTATTAGCATCTGTCCATAAATCCAGATTTCCTTTGTAATTGAACATTCTTCTAAAGTAAGTAAATTCATGTCAACTAAAGCAGTTCCTAGCACAACATTCAAATGAAGATTGTGTTTTTCAGTATAATGATGAATCCATATTCTAACACCAAGAGCTCCAAGTTGTGAGCATGCAAATAAGCAATTGACTATGGTCACTTCATCAGGCTCTAAATTACTCATTTGCATTTCATGAAACAATGCCAAAGCATCCTTACCAAGTTTGGCTTCAACGCAGCCTCCAATTATGGCATAACATCCTTCTCTTGCATGTCATCAAAAAACTTCTTAGTAATATCTAAAAAACCAAATTTAGCATAGGCTACAACCATTGTAGTCTATAAGACAATTTTTCTCTTTTCCATGTTATCAAATATTATTTGTGCTGACAGACACACATATTTTACTTGTAATATGAATGGATTTAGTTTTGGATTTAATAGAATATTTTTTTGTTATGTAATATGTATGGTTTAATTATTTAGTAAAAAAATATATCAACCCGGTGACCTAAACCGATTAGAATGGGTTGGGTTGGGTTAAGATTGGATGGGTTCATGGGTTGGGTTGGGTTGAGATTTTTTCAACCCGGTATGAATGGGTTGGGTTGAAATTTTAAGATAACCCGACCCAAACCGACCCATGCTTACCTCTAATTTTAGTAACTCAGCATTTGTTGGCCGTGCTAATACTTTTTTCACTAATTAGTCTAATTTTTTTACTATGCTTTAATGCACTTGGAAGCAGCATAGAGGCTCTTAAAAGGTCACAGAGAGGCAAATTGAATGGTTCAATAATGTTTGCATGAAATGCTTCCACCAAATTGGTATTACTAAGCTTTATTATGCATTCAACATTTCTTCCATCAACATTATGGTACATCTTTTTGGAATATATGCTTATCTGTATACATTGATCATGACTGGAAACTTGCAGGTTAGAGTGTTAATTTCTGCGTTTATTTTATAGTTACAATAGTACAAGAAATCAAAATTTTGTTAGCATAAGTTAATTGTGCATCAATTTATTTTAATTGAAGTTATGCTTAACAATATTTATGAAAAGTATTTCATAACTCAAAATCAGTACTTGTTTTTAGTGTAAATATTTGAAATTAAAATCTGGGTAATTGGAAAGTATGAGACTTGTTTGGACATTGAAATATCTGCTACATATAATTTTACACACTAGTAGTAATTAAAATGAACATTTTATGATTATATATTTTAAAATTATATTATAATTATTTATACGTTATTTTATATTCAATAAATATAAAATATATAATTATATATTTGACCGGATTAAAAATTTTAAGCCCATAACCTAACTCAACTCACCGGATTCAAAATATTTTCAACCAAATCCAACCTAATTTCAAAAAAAACGTAACCTAATTTAACCCATCATATTAATTTAGATCAAGTTACCATATCAATCGGGTTTTATGCTCTCACCCAAAGTGAGAAGGGTGGAAAACATGCTTATAAATTGTAGTTTAAAACTAAAAAAACGAGTGCTTTTCAACTACTTTACAGCTCATCTTGGTCTTCACTTTTTGGAGTGTAAGTGTAGCATTATTATATACAAACTTTTGTAGGGAGGCATGTTCGTATGTTTCAAATTGCAGGAACAAAGTTAGAGTAGATCTAATCTTTTACGGATATACTACTTCTAGTAATATAGCATTTTATCTGTTCCGTAATTTTAATTATTTAATATTTAATATTTAAATTTAATTTTAATAATTTTATATATATTATTTTAAAAATATAAAAAATATTTTTTAAAATTTTTAAACTTTATTTATGTGTTTATATGAAAAAAATTAAATTTTTTTAATAATTTAATAATTAAGAATTATTTATTTAATTAATTAAATAATAAACATGACAAAAATGGTAAGTCAGAAAATATAGTCTCGTGAATTTTATGCCACCGCCATGTTGTTGAATGGTGACAACTAGCTGTCTTTGTGGACAATAAATGATTAAATCTTATTAATGCAAAAAATTAATTAAATAGGTATGAAAATGACAATTTTTACATATTAATAACTTATGCAATTATCAATTAATATCACTATATGTCTTTTGTTGGTCGGCACCAGATTAATTCATTTCTAATCTTTGGACGTGCGTTTGTATGTGTACGTCCACTTGTGAGAGCACGTGTTTATGTCTCTGCACATGGCAGATTAACCAATACCATATATGTTAAAGTTAATAATATTCTTTAAAATAAAAGAGAGAAATTAAATTCAAAAATAAAAATATATTACTGTTTAAGAGATTTTTTGAAATAATTTAATTTTTTATAAATAAAACTTTGGCAGAGTTTTTATAAATTGTTTTTCTTATAAAAAAATTAAGTTAAATATAAGTGCCAATAAACTTAATTAATAGAATAATTTATCATCGTATAATAAATCAGAGTTCAAACTTTACATATATCAAAAATAAAAAAAATAAATAATGAAAAAAAGCTATTGGTTAACTCTTATTGTGTAGCCTATTGATCCCTAATTTCCTTAAAACCAAAAAAATAAAATAAAGCCGAACATCCTTTTAAAAATGGGTTTTCAAAATAATCAAAACTTGAAAATGAGTTTTTAATAAATTGATATTTGTATAAAAAAATACTTTTAAATTTATTTTATTAAACACAAAAATAATTTTAACTCCACAATAAATTTACCAAAATCTGTTTAATAACCGACACTACATTTAGACCAAACATTTATACCCATATCTGAAAGAAAATGCCACTTGAACCCGGGCCGAATATGATCTGCTATCTCATGACATTTCAATCCGATGATTAGATGAAAGTTGGATCCGCCATAGAAGGAGTGACCTTCAGGACCCAGTCAATCATGGCTGCCTCAGTACCATTGCCTTTCCATTTTGATCATGTTTTTTTGGAACTTCCTTCCACAAATTTCTTGACAAACAAAAAAGCAAATCTTGGTACGTCTTCCTTCGTTCAACCATTTTTCATTATCAGAAATTTCCATCACATTCAACAAAACTCCTGCAAATTTATAAAAAAAAAACTTAGATTAAATTCCAAAAAAAAAATCCTTGTGATTTGTCTTAGCTTCATAAAAAACATTGAGGTTTGTTTTGGTTCATACTAAATTTTGTGGTTGGTACCATTAGTACCAATGTTTAGTATAAACCAAAATAAACCTCGGAATTTTTCATGAAATTTAGCCAAAATGTTTTTATCATGAAACATTTTTGTATTTTAAAAAAAAAAATTAATCGATGTGCACATTGCATTATAAGTGGTATTCAGTAGGCTTTTCTAATCAAATTCGGATTAAATTAAAACCAGTGCATATGTGCAGTCCACATGTGTTCTTTATTTGAATGTGAAAAAACAACCATGTCATTTCTTAAGATATTTTATGTTCGCATCTCCTGGTATATTTTGATTTAGCAAAACCTTGTGTTATTTACTAATGAATTTATCTAAGAGTGCAACTAAAATAAGTTCTATTAAAGATAAATACTTCAACTACAACTCACGTATATTTTTGATAGACTTAGAATCTATATCTCGAAAGATAGTGCAGAATCCAAGGAAATAAAAGACAAAATTTTTGGACATGTCAGAGGAACCAATCGACCAGTAGAGGAACCAGTCGACCAGCAGAGGAACCAGTTGACCAATCAGTCGACCAATAGAGGAACTAGTCGACCAACAGAGCAACCAGTCGACCAGTGAGTCGACTCGAAAGAACTAGTCGACCAACATAGCAACCAATCGACTAGTAGAGCAACCGGTCGACTAGTGAGTCGACCAATAAAAGAGCCAGTCAACCAGCAAAAGGACTAGTCGACCAGTGAGTCGACCACCAAAGAAAAGACCTGGTCTACTTAAATTTTAGTCGACTATATAGTCGACCGAAAGAGTCCATTACACAATGGTAAAAAAAATTATAAAAAGCATCAAGACATAATCAAATGAGATTTTGAAAAGCAGATTTTCTAGAGATATCTAAGGAAAATTTTTTGGAGATTTTAGAGGACATCAGAGGAGAAAAGTTCAGACTTTCCTTCTAAAGACCTAGATGGATTCTATAAATTGTTGCTTCATTTGTGTAGAAAAAGCACGAAGAGAACTAGCAAAAATTGTGCTTAATGTAATCTGTTTCTTATTGAGAGATTGTTCTGTATTGAGAGTTGTGAGAAAAGTTTAGAGATTGAGTCCGAGAGTACTTATTGTAAAGGTCATCTTGGTACCCGAAAACTCAAGCAAGTGTATTTGGTGATTTTAGTGGAACTCAGTAGACCGAGAGGCTATTGAAGAAGTGGACATAGGCTCATCGCCCAATCACTTTAAATCTCGTCCCTATTTTTTTTCCTCTTCATAATCTTTGTCCTTTTTACTGCATTTAATCTTTGCTTATTAATTAATTTATGCTAATCACAATTGAATTTCTATAAATTCAATTCACTTTCCTTTTGATCTAATCAACAATTGGTATCACAGCAGGTCTCCACATCTATTGACTAACTGTCAAGGAGTTCCTGAAAAGATGCACGCTTATACCTCAACTAGGTCCAATGATGTTGATTAAGTCGCTAAGTTCAATCCTCCCATATTCGATGGGACAAACTACCCATTTTTGAAGAAAAGGTTGATGGTCTATAACAAGAGTGTAGACTCGAACTCTTCGGGAGTCATCGGCAAAGATCTATACAGACACACCAAGAAGATCAGTGAATCAGAAATTGAGTAAGACGAAGACGAGTACACTGAGGCTGAGAAAAATCAAAGAGAAATCAACAACAAAGCCATGCACCTCTTGTACTGCGGGATCAATAAGAACTAGTTCAACCGGATCTAATCCTACGAGACAGTTCAAGAAATTTGGCACAAGCTAGAAGTAGCCTTTGAAGGTACCGATAATGTCAAACTGACTAAAATTACCATTCTAATGTCTGCTTTTGACTGTTTCAAGATGAATCCGGGCGAAAGTATCTCAAAATTAACCTTTTAACTCACTGAAATACTAAATGATCTGAGGCAGCTAGGAAAGGAGATTCTTCGGTCTGATCAAGTGATCAAGATGATTAGAGCCCTGCCAACGGAGTGGCTACCCAAAGTTTCAGCCATTGAAGAATCAGAAAAATATATGAAAATGACTTTGGAAGATCTCGTTGGCATCTTAATGACTCATGAGATCAACTTGAAGGTGCTGAAGAACGATGAAGACAAGCAAAGAAAAATGATCGCATTAAAAGTTGTCGAGGACAAAGATGAAAAAATGTCCGACTTAGTTGGTGAAATAGCAATGCTCACAAGAAGATTCAAAAGGAACCCAGAACGACACAGAAGAGGTAAGAAACCAAGCAAATTTGATTCAAATGCTAACGAGTCTACTCGTAAATCTTATTTTCATAGAGGTGAATCGTCAAGAAGAAAGGATCTGGTATGCTATGAGTGCAACAAGCCTGGTCATATGAAATATAATTGTCCACAACTCAACGGATTTGGATCGGGACAACGAATAACCCCTTTCAGAAAGAAGAAGGCCTTGGTAATAACCTGGAACGATGGTGAGCCCGAAGAATCAGAAGATGAAGAAGAAGTTTCCAATCTTTACCTCATAACCCTGGAAAACGACAAGTCTCAACCAAGTGATGAGACTGAAGTAAACAACTCTAAACCTTCCTATCTAGATTTAGAATAAACATTCTTCTACATGTTAGAGGAATACAAGTAAATAAAAATCAAGTATGAGTCTTTGAAGGATTATTTTTTCAAAAATTCAAGATAAGGTGGAATTAACAGACTTAGAAAATTCGTCTCTGAAATCCAAATTTGTTTTCCTGAAAAAGACTTATAAGAAAACTGTAAAAGAAAACACTAAGCTGAAACAAACTTTCACTAAGTTCAATGAAAGCAGTGAAAAATTTAAGAAGCTGTTGGGCTTTCAAAGATGTGTTTTTAATAGAGCTGGATTAGAATACAACCAAGAGGAAAAAGAAAAACCCTATAAGAGCATAATTGACAATATGAAGATTTCCACTCTAAGGAAACCAAAACCAATCTACAAATGCCCTCATTGCAACAGACTAGGTCACCTAACTAAATTCTACTTTGATAGATTGAATTATGTGTGGGTTCCAAAAGGAACTTATAGTGCTAACCCAAATGACCCAATAACACATGGGTACCAAGAAACCAATCATTGAATAACATGTCTTGCAAGGGAGCAATTCAAGAACATGAATGATTAATGGTTTTTTGACAGTGGGTGCTCACATCACATGATCGGGGACAAGTCCAAGTTCATCGAACTGAAACTGAAGAAAGGAGGAAAAGTCACTCTCGGTGACAGCACTAAATGCGCTATTGAAGGAATATGTAAAGTAAGTAATTCATCTATCTCAATAGATAGTGTCCATTATGTTAGAGGATTAAAACATAACCTACTTAGTGTGAGTTAGTTATGTGATAAAGACACTTAGTCAAAATTCTGCACGGTTTTTTATACCGATAACAAAGTTAAGTTTATAGGATATAGACATTTAGATGTTTACGTTATAAATTTAAATGCTTTTTCCAAACAAAATGTTAAATGCTTTTTCCAAACAAAATGTTAAATGCTTATTCACTATAAACAATGACAGTTGGGTGTGGCATGGAAGATTAGGCCATGTTTCAATGAAACAACTTTCTTGTTTATTAAAACTCGATTTGGTTGTTGGTCTACCAAAACTAAATTTTCTAAAAGATAAAATTTGTCAATCTTTTCAATTAGGAAAACAACCACTTCAACTGTTGCATATTGAACTAATTGGCCTATTGACACCCATGAGTCAAGGAGGCAAACAATATGTATTTGTTATTGTTGACAACTTCTCTCGTTTTACTTGGGTGTTATTTTCAAGAACAAAAGATCAAGCCTTAATTGTCTTCATTCCGTTTTGCAAAAGAATTTCAAATGGAAAGGATTTAAACATTGCTTCTGTCCGAAGTGATAATGGTACTGAATTTAAAAACTTAGGTTTTAACGAGTTTTGTGACGACTTAGGGATTGATCACAATTTTTCTGCACTAAGAACACCTCAACAAAACAGGGTTGTTGAACGTAAAAACGGGTTTCTAGTAAACATTGCACGCACGATTCTTTTAGAAAACAACCTTGCACAAAATCTATGGCCGAAAGCATTAAACACAACATGCTACATCATAAATAGCTCTTCCATTAGACCATTGCTCAATAAGACTCCTTATGAGCTGTGGAAAGGAAGAAGTCCCAACATTTCATATTTGAACACTTTCGGATGCAAAGTTTTCATCCACAACAACGGTAAGAGGCATCTCAATAAATTTGATCCCAGATCTGATGAAGGTATTTTTCTGAGTTACTCTATATCATCTAAAGCATATAGAGTATTCAATAAACGCACACTCACTGTAGAAGAATCTATACATGTTATATTTGATGAATTTGATTGCCCTGTCAAAACTAACCCCTCAAATGAAGATGAAGCAGATCCCTTCCTATCAGGCTTAAAGAAGTCAGCATCTCACGAAGAAGAGTGGCGCAGTGATAGGCGCTCGATCCTGACACTTACTTTCTCATGTAAATTTTCTCTTTTATTTTCTTCAAACTCAAAATTTTTAAATCTTTCATATGGAATTCACGAAGACAATTATGAGAAAATATTATCATTTCATATTTAAATGAGGCACATATAATAAAGTTATAATTGGTAAATTAAATACCCACTATAATGCGAGATATAGTATAAATATATTAAAACATAAGACAAAACGTGTGAAAGCTTTTCAAGTATATATATATGTATATGTATCAGTGTTTTAAAAAACAGGCCTGGGGTGTGCCCGGGGGTGAAATCAGGCCAAAAAGCCCAGGGGCGTATTTGTTAACATTCTTCCTTGAGGCTCGAACCCGTGACTTAAAGTGTGCTAAATCTTAACCACTGAGCTAGTACTCTTATTGTGACATTATTACACTTCATAAATATATAATACATATTATGTATCTTAATAATAATTACAAACTATTTAATTAATCACTTACAAATTACAACAATATAGAAATATAAGTTATACTTCATATAATTTATATATAAATATATATTAATATTTATAAAATTATAATTATCACACTATAGAGAGTTAGTAAAGTATTAAACTTTTATAATAATTAAATAATTAAAATTATTTTATTATTCTAATTAATTAATTAATATTATTTTATTAAAATTTCGAAACGCCCCAAAAGATTCAAAAGACATACATGGATTTTCAGTCTTTCAGGTCAGAATTTTAAATTTTCAACATTTTGATTGGACGTCATTACAAATGGAACCACTATGTTGGAGGATCATAGTGTAAATTGATAGATACATATGCAACAAACGATAGTGTACGTCTAATATCAGATGTGATTAAAATTTTCATCAAATTGTTTGATATTTGTGTAAAAATATTTTGATAAATATTCATTCATAGGTCTTAAGTTAGTAAAGTTTATTGATAATTAATTAATTTATATTATTTCAATTTTTTAGTATTTTTATAATTTAATTAATATTAATTTTTTCAAAACACTCCAACGTTTCAAAAAGTTTACGCCTCAACAACTTGAGGCTTACACCTCGTCTCATTAAAGCAAAACATCTCGACCAACGCTCTCGCCTTTGAAAACACTGATTGATATATATATATATATATATATATATATATATATATATATATATATATATATTGTCTGTTTTGCAATAATTAAAGCATGTGGCTGCTGCATTTTAACCTGACTCTCTGTTAGACTGTAACTTGAAAGTCTACTTTACCTACCTGTGGTTGGTGGTACGTTGATCGGTAGGGACCAAAGTGAGGTTGATCCATGGCCTGGATGACGTATAGTCTCACTATGCAAAAATTATTGAGCAGAATCTCTAAGGTTTATTCACATGATATGGTTCTAAATTGATTGATAAAAAAACAAACTAAATAAATGCTTGATAGCAAAGTATCATGTATGATGAAAAAAGTTATAGGTTCTTCATCACGAATCCATCTTAACGATCACATCATGATGCTTTTGGGCTGAATGTTTTTCCTACTTGTCATCGGGCTCTTGAAGCCCATTTTTTGTGCCCGGTCTCAGAGAGAGACTAGGTGAAACAGACATGTATGTGAAAATGCGGATTATCTGCACTCGATAATTTTATATACGTATTTGTTAAAATATATAAATAAACCATAATAAAATTATAATTATTCAAACATGAAATAATAAAAATAATGAATTAACCAATACGAGTCATATTTATCATCCAAAATTTTTAATCATGATTTTTGAATCATAAAATACTTTTGAATTGTAAAAGAGTATCGAGAAAGAGATAGACAATTGAATGTTTTAATCATAAAATACATTAATTTGTCATTAAAATTACAAAATAATTATTTGATTGTGAGTTAAAACAAATTAAAATAGATTAAAACAAATCGAAATAAACTTAAACAAATAACTAAACAGAATAAAAAAGTTAAGTACATTATTTTATTTAAAAAACTGAAATGAAACATAATTAACAACCGATCAGAAAATTTCTTATATGAGGCAATCCTTCTCTAGGGAAAATTGGTAGATCATGAGGGTATGAAAATGTATGACTACTTCTTAACCAGACGGTTGCATTCTTGTATTCAAAATTGCAATAAGATGAAGGCACACAGCAATTCGACTGACAAGAAAAAATAAATTATAGCATATGATATTTGTTAACAAATTCAAAGATACGATCAAATTGGTGCAAAGATAAGAATCATCATCCATGCTTGAAAATTAGTAATTAAAGCTATCAACAAAATTTCTACTATGGCCAATTAATTCGTTATTTATCCATATTATATGAAATTAATTTAAATATACTTTAATTAGTTTTCAAACTTCACCCTAATGAAACAATATTGAAGGATTAACGTTAGAGCATTAATGGTTAATGTTAGGGCAAAAACTTTTGAAATGGAAAAATTTATCCTCACACCACTTATCTTTTACTTCCTTCACAATTAGAGCTAATTTTTTCATTTTATAACATTTTGCTCTAGCATTAATAATATCCATTTTTGGTCATACCACCTTTTTAATTGATATTTTTATATATGGTAGTATACTTTACAAGTAGGGTATGTTCAACTTGATGTTGAAAATTTGTTATATTACAGAACAATTTCTCTTTATTGCTGGAGAAAATCTTCACCTATTTTTAATTATGATTTTGAAAAATTATATTAAAATTAGCTATCCAAAAACAATTTCTCCGATAAGATCTTATAAAATAACACAACTCGAAAAAAAAGAGAAGCAAAACTTAACATAATGCTCTGCCTCTCTTCTCTTCATCCCTTCTTATTCTTTCAAATTAACAGAACCTTTTTTTTTTGAAAAATTAAATTTACAGAATTTTCACTTGATTAAATCTTAGAGACATTATCTAATATAAAATAACAACAACGGAGTAAATAACAACCAATATTGTTCTTTTTCATGTAATACTACTGGATTTTTTTTTTTTTTTTTTGGTTTTAACAACTAAATAACAACTAATATTGTAATAATCAACAAAACATCAAAACCGAGCATAGATAGAGAACACAACTTTTATCATCGAGATCGAAAAACAGATTGCTGGTGAAGAATTTTAGAAGAGAAACCACAAACAATAAGCAACCGAGAGATAGGAGAATTTTGAAAACATTTTTTACACTCAAAACCTGGAGCTAGGTAGAAATATATCAATGAAGCCATACCAGTAAAATGACGATTTTGTCATTAAAAAAACCTTTGAAACGAGTGAGCGATGACATGGCAAAAAAAATAGATCGACCTAAGTCATGTAGCAATATTTACTCATTATTATACATAAACTTTACACACTACACATAGCCCATTCACTCATTATTATAGGTTCTTGGTATTAATTCATGGAGCAAATTTCGGTATCTCATAACATCCTTCCTGTATTGAATCTGAAATTTATGGTGATGATTACGACTCTTCATTAGAGAAAAAAATCCAACTTGGATGTCGGTGGCGATTACAATACTCTACTGAAAAAAGAGAACCCAACTGAGTATAGTGGTGGTGATTACGACCTTCCAAGGGAACAGGAAGAAAACCTTTTACTTGAATATCAGTCCCAATTAAATCCAACTCAATACTACCCTCAATCTGATTTGTATCATCCGTACTATCAATATGAAATCAAGTTCCCCTAATTACTGCTGCCTTCAAGTTAGACTCATAGATACAATTGGTTGCTTCATCGTTTGGAATCAGATTTTCCACCTTCGATGAAGGTCATTTTATGGATTTGAACAATGAATGGGTTCCAACGAAAAAATTATTTAACACTTTAGAATCCTCCAATATCTCATAAAGTGGTGATGTTTTCATCTTGCTCTACTCCTGAGCCGTGTTATCAATAATTTTTTATTCAACTCAATATCTACAATTTTCCATATTATGCTAATGAAGTTTTGCGCAATTGTGATTATTGGAGTACTAAATTATATAGTTTACTTATATATGAATTATACATGATAATTGTATTGAAAATATACACTTTGTGGATACAAAAATCAAGTATGATGAATTTGAACATAAAATCATGTTTATTTTCCCATTTGCTCTCATGGCCTATTTGTGAGTAATCTAATCAAAATTATTAATTATCTTATTTATTACAATATTATTTTTTAAATAAATATGTAATAATCAAATAATCAATATCTCAATCCATAAATGTCTCGTAAATAAGTAAGGAGATATAAATAATAAAAAAAGACTGATAAAAGCTCCTCTACCAAAATTTTAAAACATACCCTTAATTTAGATGTAGAAAAACTGTTTAATATTTTGTTATATAAAAAAAAAAAAAAAGCAGTTTAGTGTTGGACAATCTACTTAACGTGGGCCATTAATATAATTGAGCACACGTAACAATGTTAATGTTGGTAGAGATGCACTGAGTTCTCTTATCAACTCCCCCATTACAAGTACTATAATATTGATGGTTTTAAGTTTTTTGTTTTATTTTATAGCATAATTGTCAGTTGATCTTTCTATGTAATACATCACCTTCTTTTGTTATTTATAAAATTTTGTATTGAAAATTTTAATAACTCCACTAATTTTAATTGAATTAACTAATCATGTAAAATTATTTTTAAAGACTTTAAATTTATAAGTCATGAAATTAAAGAGAATAAATTCATTTTCTAAGAAGATATTTAGGGTTTAAAAAAATTCAATACAATTAGGAAAGTTGTGTATATTGAGAAAAAGATTACATGAAAATTTGACCTAAACATGATAATTAATGATTTTTATTCAATAAAATAACACTGGACATAACTTAAATAAATTATTTATTTGTTCATGATTCTTTCTTTCCTATCATAAAAGAAAATACATGAAGTGCCACTTTTTTCCAACATATATAACATTTAGAACTTATGAAGTGCAAAATTTATAACTTCTCCTTCTATTTCTTTTTCGTCAAACGCCTTCCCACAACAGTAAATGGTTTGAACTTTGTTTTTCAATTGGAACTTGAGCAACAGGCACTTGAATAGAATTTAAAGAGGGGGCAAAATCACATTCACAATCTGTCTCAGTTATACAGATTGCAGAAGAAGGCTTTGTCTCCAATACATCTAAGTAAAACTTCTTATCTTCATGAGTAATCATAATAGTACTCCTGTTGTTAGGTAGGAAAAGTTTCTCAATTTGTTCTCTAACACAGCTCTGCAAATTCTTTGCTATGTGACTGCAATTTCACGAAGGTTCCTTTCGGAATACAGGCATTCTTTACTGAAGAAATTTTCATCTTGCAGTTTCATGCTCTCCATCATTCAATCAGACAAGTGGTCGAATCCCTTTCCAGCAACAAATTCAAGAACTCCACAATGCATAACACATCCATTGGTGAAATTATCAAGTTCAAATAACATTGCTATTCGATCTCTAAGCTTGTGCATAACAAGACTATTGGTGAAATTATGAAGTTCAAATAACATTGGTATTCGATCTCTAAAGCTTAAGAGACGGTAATAGCAGAGGTTTCAGTATGCGAGAGAAAACTACAAAAATAATATTGCTCAAAGGGGAAGGTCGTATTGATACTACTATTATGTTAGTATTTTGGCTCAATTTTTCACAAAGAATATTTTTAATTGGTTTGAGAAAAGTTATTTCCTATTTTATAATTGTTTGTTCTAATAGGAATAGTAGTAATTACTTATTAGATTGTTGATTGTACAAGTAGTAATAGTCTAGTATGATGTTGTTGTTCTTTTCCTAATAGTATTAAAAAAATATATTTTATATAAAAAAGTCAGAGAAAATTTGAGGTACACTCATAATTCCATATATATTGTAAACTAGAGGGGTTTATTACTAGAGTTAGGATGAGAGCTTTGAGTGTATTGGGATTTTAGGTTATCAAGTAAAAATGGCATTTACAACTAGAACTAGATTAATAGCTTTTGTTGTATTGTGACTTTGGGGTAAAAGTTTGACAATTTTGCTTTTCCTAAAGTTGTAGTTGAAGATTAATAAAACAGTGGAGTTGTTGATGTAGGCAAAGAGGTTGCTGAACCATATTAATTATTGGTGTTCTTACTCTTTGTTTGTTTTGCCAATTTAATTGTTGTAGTTGTGTTTTTTACCTAACTTTTGAGTAGGTGGATTTTAGAGGTAAAATCCCAACATATTATACAGATCGGATTGAGGTTAATATTGATTTGGATTCAATTGTGGTTGATATTCGATAGGGTTTCTTCCCTTTCTAGGATCGTAATCACCATCATACTTAGGTTGGTTTTCTTCCTCTAATTGAGGATCGTAATCACCACATGGGATTTCGATTTCCTTGATTTAAAATACTCTGTTTAATTTCCAAAGAATTAATAAAAAATTACGTTTTTGTATTCATGAATTGATGAGAATACATAACACATACACCTGTTCTTGGTTATTATATATGGACATACTTACAAAAAATTTAATTATATTTTCCAACACTCGCACTAAATAATTTGAAATTTTTTCTTGCCTCTCAATTGTTGGAACTTTTCTCCACAGGATGCACATCTAACTTTCTGACATTTGCTTCGATTTTCTTCTCAAAGTAAGAGAAGCTGCTTGTGCTATAAAAATACAATTTCATAACTATATTTCTAGAACTTGCAATGCCTGATATTAGGATTTCAACAAGTTCACATGAAAGTGGACACTACTTATAGTATATCTAAAGCCATATATGCTCTTATATTCATTGGAATGAAAATGGGGTGATGGAGCCCACAACACCTACAACCAATAGACCATTGACACGTGGAGTCGTCTACAACTAATAGACCATCGACACATGGAGCCATCTGTCACCAATAGGCCTCTAACACGTGGACTCGCTTCCGTCTTGTGACCAGAGGGCACATTGAGTGGGCAGGTCACCAATTGTCACCTCGAAGCGAGATTAACAGGACTGAACCTCGTCTGAACACGCGACCGTCTGAACACGCAATCGAGATCTCACAGCAGAAATGTGGGATTTCAGGGATCGTGTCATCCCTCCCGTGTGGCCAACCTGCCACCGAATCACTATAAAAGGCCCAAGGTATGTGAATCCAAACCATCTTCAGTTTTTAAAAATTCATTACACACTGATCAGAACTCTTCATTTTCCTCACAACCGTGTATTGATAGGAGCGTCTGAGTGTCTCCGGAGGCCTCACCCCTATTTTTTCTTCTGTGACTCTCTAGCTCACCTTGTCTTACTTTTGTAGATTTAAAAAGTACTAACCTCCAGATCAGTGGTAGTTTCGCGGCATCAACAGATTGACACCGTCCGTGGGAACTCCACATCTCTCGCTAACAATAAAAGCAAAGAAGTATAAAAAAACTCATCTATTTCCATGCCACCTAGAAACACCATGAAAAAAGGCAGCAAGGGAGCCCCTATGGCATGCTCTGCCCCCATCCAGAGCCACACCCAAAGCCAACAATCCAGGTTGAGATTCCCAATAATATTTGAGTGCATGACCTCTAGGTCGGACCGACGACCTCTTATCGGACAGCAGCACCCTTGTCACTTGGGAGCGGACTCTTCTGACCCTGGAAAGGCAACTATGGATCGTTTGATCACCCCAGTGACCCAGGCTAAGTTCCAAGAACTTTGCTGATTAATAGCTGACCTAGCCGTCGAAGTCCTGAAAGAGGTAGGACAACCCTCGCCTCATCCCTCTCACCAAATTCCTGGACAAACTGAATCTTCTAGCAGTGAGCATCCGATTGACAGCCGTTGCATTGCTGAATCTTCGCAACCTTGCGTCGGCCGGTCTAAAGAAAGTTCCTCCTCCAAAAGTAACCCTAACTTAGACAGGTAAATCAAAGAGATGGAAGAAAAAATCGACATAACTCTTAAGCACTGAAGTTGCAGCATCTTGGATGAACTTAATATCCAAGACCCCCCCGTTCACACAGGATGTCCTTGAGACCCCGCTCTTACCCAACTTTAGAATACCGCAGGTTAAAGCGTATGACGGTTTGGTAGACCCGCTGGACCACCTACAACATTACAAAACGACCATGACGCTGCATCGACATTCTGATCCAATCATATGTCGCGTCTTCCCCTTAAAACTCGAGAAAACCGCCGGCATGTGGTATTCGCGCTTAAAGCCAAGAAGTATTAGCAACTTCAGGGAGCTCAGTTACGCTTTTTCTTCTCACTTTCTCAACAACAAGGGGCCGAAGAAAACCTCTGAGAGCCTATTCAATATCGTCTAACATCGAGGAGAGAGGTTCTAGGCCTACATATCCAAGTTCAACACAACTGCTTGGGAAATCCCAAACCTTGACCCTAATGTCCAAATGCTGGCGTTCAAAAACGGGCTGAGATCCGAGATCTTTAGCTCTAAACTCACCAGGTGTTCGCCTAAAGATATGAATGAGATTTTGGCCCGAGCCAAGAAGTACATGTTGGCAGAGGACTACCAAGCTTTCTGAAGAGAAAGAGAAGAAGAGATAGAGAAAAAGAGGAAAGACGTCGACCCCCACAGAGAAACGGCCAAAAAGCCTCACCAAAAAGGCAGATACAAGCCTCAAACCTGGTTCGATAGCTTCACCCCTCTCAATGCATCCAGAACCAACATCTTAATACAACTTCAGAACAGGTCAGTCCTCCAATGGCCTCCCAAACTATAGCACCTCATCAGAGATCAGAGAAAATGATGTTGATTCCACAGGAACCACAGGCATGACATTGAAGAATGCTATAGTTTGAAGCTACAAATTGAGACCCTCATCAGCAAGGGGCATCTGAAGGAGTTTACAGGGTCTCAGGGAAGAGTGGCACCCGACCGACCGAGGGAAGACTCTGGACACCCCTCGTTTCAGTAGCAGGATAGATAAGATCCTCGAAAAAACCCTAAGCCCGAGCAGGGAGGACCCAATCAGAGAAACCAAGAGGTAGCGACAACCAGGATTATCAAAACATTATACGGAGGCCCGACCGTCAGAGGTAGCTCGGGACAGAGCAGCAAAGCATACGTCAAAACTGTCATCTCCATCAGCAGTCCCTATAAACGGAGAAAGTTGAGCCTAATAATCTTCTTCACAGATGATGATTTAGAGGGAGTACAGACCCCATATGACGACGCGATAGTAGTCTCTCTCTTAGTAGCCAACCACGAAGTGAGGCACATCCTGGTAGACAACGGGAGTTTGATGGACATCCTATTCTATGATGTTTTCTAATGTATGCAACTGAAAGATGAGCGGCTAGAACTAGCTCCTACTCCTCTCTACGGTTTCGATGGAACCCTAGTGTTCACAAAAGTAAGCATAGTCCTCCCCGTCACTGCAGGAACAACACCACAAACAACCACAGTACAAACCACCTTCCTGGTCGTCAAACAACCATCGTCTTACAATATAATCCTCAGCCGACCCACTCTCAACAAACTAAAAGCAATTGTCTCCACTTACCATCTAAAGGTGAAGTTCCCCGTGGGAGTGGTCAGAAGGAACCAACAAGCTTTCTGGTCTTGCTACCTAAGCTTTATCAAGTGAAGACTCCAACAGGGCAACCTGTGGAGGAGTTGACTTCGGTCCACCTTGGTGAAGACCCTTCTCGAACGGTTCAGATTGGGTTTAGTCTCCCGAAAGACCACAGGAATACACTCTTTTCCCTTCTCAGAAAGAACCAGGACTTGTTCGCTTGGTCTGCGTCAGATATACCCGAGATCGACTCTAAAACTATCAAACACAGATTGAATATAGACCCAAGGCATAAACTTGTCATTCATAAGTCAAAACATTCGTTCCAGAGTGATAAATCTCCATCAAAACTGAGGTAGACAAGTTGTTCGAGGCCGGCTTCATTTGAGAAGCAAATTACCCCGACTGGGTGTCAAACGTGGTAATGGTCCGAAAGGCCAACGACAAGTGACAGATCTGCATTGACTTCACCAATCTAAACAAGGCCTATCCAAATGACAGTTTTCCCTACCGCGGATCGACCAACTAGTGGACGCTACCTCAGGGCATGAACTCCTCACCTTCATGGACACGTATTTCAGGTACAACTAGATCTTTATGCACGAACCCGATCAAGATAAAACTACCTTTGTCATGAGTCAAGGGCTGTACTGTTAGAAAGTCATGCCTTTCGAACTCAAAAACACCAGTTCAACTTATCAAAGGTTAGTGAACAAGATCTTCAGAGAGAAAAGGGGCAAAACATGAAAGTCTACGTAGACAACATGTTGGTCAAGAGCATCGAAGTCAGAAACCACGACTCCGACTTAGAAGAGGCATTTGAAGTGTTGCGCAGACGCAAGATGAGGTTAAACCCGGCAAAGTGTGCATTTGAAGTGACCGAAAGGAAATTCTTGGGCTTCATGGTAACTCAAAAAGGGATAGAAGTCAGCTCAGAGAAAATAAAGGTCATCCTCGATATGGCCCCCCCCAAGATCGTAAAGGAAGTATAATGGCACACCGGGCGAATAGCCGCCCTGAACCGCTTTATGTCCAAATCCACAGAAAAATGCCTCCCTTTCTTCAGAGCCATCAGGAAGATGAAAGATTTCATCTAGATAGAAGACTGCCATTAAACATTCAATGAGCTAAAAAAATACCTAGGGTCGCCCTCGTTCTTGACCAAACCCCTCTCGAGTGAAGAACTGTTTCTATACCTATCGACTGGGCAAAATGCCATAGTTTCTGTCCTGATCCGAGAAAAAAAAAGCATCCAAAAGCATATCTATTATTTAGCAAGATCCTCCATGAAACAGAAACAAGGTATCTCCCGATAAAGAAGATAGTCTACGCTCTCATAGTGGCAGCGCGAAAACTCCATCCATATTTTCAAGCATACACTATCGTCCTTCTGATGAGCCAGCCCCTAAGACATGTCCTACACAATCCAGATGTTTCCAGGAGAATGGTCAAGTGGTCTGTGAAGCTCAGGGAGTTTGATATCCGGTATCACACTCAGAAGACAGTCAAAGTCAAGTTCTCGCTGACTTCATCATCCAAAAAACTCTCCCAATATATCCAAACGAGGGATCAAATTCGAAACCAGATGAGCAAACTCCAGGGTGGACCCTTCATGTGGATGAATCCTCAAATACTGTTGGGAGTGGGGCCAGACTCCTCTGCAGCCCCGATGGATTCGTCATCGAATATACTCTGAGGTTCGAGTTCAAAGCCTCCAACAACGAGGTGGAATATGAAACCCTACTCGCAAGTCTGAAACTGGCAAAAACAGTGGCTACCAAGACCTTGGACGCGTACTACTCATAACTGGTGGTAAGTCAAATAGAGAGGGAATTCGAGATTCGAGGAGAAAAAATCACTCGGTACCTTGAGAAGGTTAATGAACTCACCGCCAGATTCAAAATGTTCTGGATAACCCACGTCCCAAGGGCCGAGAATTCTAAAATGGACGTCTTAGCTTGGCTGGCTTCTTTTCAACACCTTGGGCTAACTCAAGCAGTTTGCCTTAAGACCTTCACCATCCAGAGCATTAATGAAGGTTCAGTGCTGCCGGTGATAAAAGAAGAAACATGGATGGATCCAATCCTCTGGTACTTGAGAGATAGGAAAATCCTCGAGCAAAAAAAAGAAGCAAGGAAACTTATCTCCCACGTATCCTGATACATAGTCATAAACGAGCAGCTATATAATAGAGCCCTAACCGTGCCTTACCTGAGGTGTCTCAATCAGATTGAAGTTGACTACGCCTTATCACCTCTAGAGTCGAGCCCTAGCCTTCAAAGTGCTTCGACATGAGTATTACTGGCCCGGGATGAAAAAAGATGCCACAGATTTGGTTCAAAAATACAAAAGCTACCAACAGTACCCTCCCGTGCCCTACCAACCAGCGAACCTTCTCACCTCCATCACTAGCCCTCTCATCTTCGCTATGTGGGGAATGGACATACTCAGCCTCTTCACGGGGACATCCGAACAAAGAAAACGTCTCATTGTAGCCATCAATTATTTTACTAAGTGGGTCGAAGCAGAACCACTAACTAATATAACGGATCATTAGACCCGGAGCTTTGTCTAGAAGTTCATCGTGTGTCGATTTGGCGTACCTCGGGTACTAATCACCGATAACAACAAGCAATACAACAGCATCCGATTCAAGACGTTCTGCAAAGAACTCCCCATCGAGCATCGTTCTCATCCGTTGGATACCCGCAAGCTAATTGTCAAGCTGAAGTGACCAATAGAACGCTTTTGTAAAGCATCAAGAGAAGACTTGACAAAGCTGATAAACAATGGGACGACCAGTTCCCCAACGTCCTCTGGGCATATCGGATGACCGCTTGTACGCTAACAAGGGAGACCTCGTTCTTCATGGCATATGACACGAAAGCAGTTATCCCCTTGAAATCGGGGTACCCTCATTATGTGTGCAACACTTCAAACAAAATGACAACGAGGAGGCTTACGAATGAACATTGACCTTATTGACAAAGCCCGAGATAGAGCCCAAATCTATATGGCCGCATACCAATAGAGGGTAACCCAGTACTATAACTCACGGGTTTGAAACAGAAACTTTAGGCTACACGACCTTGTCCTCCGAAAGAGCAAAATATCTCATCCCCGGGAAACAAGGAAGCTCATTCCAAACTGGGAAGGCCCTTACCAGATCAAAAAATTCTATCAAGCTGGCACCTTTGAACTTGAGGAGTTAAGTGGCAAGTCTATCTCGTGCACCTAGAACACGAAAAACCTCCACAAGTTCTATCGGTAACCCACCCCAGCTCGTTGATGAAAATTGTATAAAACATTAAAAAAAAATCCAATTCGAAAACTAAAGTTTCATTAAAATTACGGTTACAAAATAAGGTACTATCGAACCTAATATAAAAAAGGACAAAAAAAGAAAAGCTATCATATTCATCACTGGGAGGCTCGTCTTCGAGTGCATCTCCGGACTCATCCCACGTCGTCTCCTCTGTATCCCCGACCCCAACGGCAACCCCCTCATCTTCCCTCAAAATCCCCAGCTTAAGACCAGAGAAATCAACTCTGGAGTAGAGGGCCTTGGCTTTCTTCTTGGCTTCACAGAAGCCTTCGAAGAATTTTTGCCCCGCTTTCTCCACCAGGGCTTCCCGGTAAAACTCAAAATCCCTAAAAGAAGCCAGGGCCTCTTTCACGGCCTTTTGAGTAGCCTCAGCAACCTTCTCCCTTACCTGCTACGCTTAGGCAAGAGTAGTATCATTCTCAGCTCTAAGAGCGTCCGCAACTGAGCGCATGAAGTCCCTCTCCTTGGCCGACTCTTTCTTTGCCCTTTCAGCAGCTTCCAGAGAAGTCTAAAGTGCTTGGATGAGCTCACGACTCTTGTCCAACTTCTACTGGCACTTCTTTAGCTTCTTTGCCATGTCTATGCATCGACGGGATAGCATGTAGAGGAGCATGCTAGACTAAAACAAGCACAAACTGTCGTTAGGAAAGAAATAGTTAAAAAAAAAAACAAAAGAAAACAGTCAATAAATTGTATACCTGAGAGGTCAGGGCCTCAGTTGTAGAGCATAGCCCCTCCAGGAGCTTTCAAGAGAGTTCTAATATATCACGGGGAGAGATCCCCATGATAACATGCTCTTAGGCTACCCGCGGGTGGGCGAAAACTAAATCATCAACCTTCAGCACCCAACGAGGAATGAAGGGGGCCACAGATACATGAACCCCTATGGATGAGGATGAGCCTTGAGGAGGCTTAGTTGGAGGTATCATCGATGAAACCCTCAGCTCTAGAGAAGACCTCGGAGGGCTCTCCACCGCGAGAGGAATGGGAGAAGACGCTCGGGCCCTCTTCTTCGAACCCTGGGCTGGCACTGGGTCTTTCCCTTGGAAGACCCTCTTTTTCTTTTGGGAAATCTTCATGGCCCTCTTATTTGCCTTAGCCACCAACTCTATCTTTGCACAAAGGGGAAGTATTTGTAGACTGAGGTTTCAACCCAAGAGGGGGTGAATTAGGTTTTTAAAAACTTTTGTCAATTAATCACAAGTTTATAAAAACAGATAAACCCACAAGCATGTAAACAAGTAATGTGTTGTAAATAAAAGAGTTTAAGGAATAGAAGATGCAAACTCAGTTTATAGTGGTTCGGTAATATCAGATTTGTTCTGACCCTATGTCTACTCTCTTCAAGGAATCTCCTTGAAGTAATCCACTAAAGCTCTTAGTTGTGCAACTTCACAGGTGTTGCACAAACCTTACAAACAATCCTTTCCTCTTGGAAGCAAATCCCTTCCTCTCGGAAGCTAATCTCTTCTTTTTGGAAGCTAATCCATTTATAATAAATGAGTTGCTGTAAAGTAAATGGTAGAGAGACAGTAATGAAAACTTATACAACTGAATAATATCTCTCTTTCAAGGTAAAGCTTGAAGAATGGCTCAACAATAAATATTTCAAAGCTTTTGTATATTAATGAGAAAAAAATTGATTGAATGTGTAATCTCTCTTCTTTAAATGCTCAATAGAGTGGCTTTATATAGCCTTTAATTAATATGACTATTTTGTACTGACTTGGAATGTTTTGGTGCATTTAGTGCTGAAGTCTCGCGTCTCAACGGTCATAATTTTTGAATTACCAATCGACTGAGTCAAATGAAAAGTCTTACTTTTAAGGCTATGTATGGTACCGGTCGAATAGGTAGTTCTTACCAGTTGACTGGGGACACACTGTCCCATATACCAGTCTTCTGGTATAAGCACCTAGTCGACTGGGTTGCCCTTCAACCCAGTTTTTCATTCTTTAAGATGTTTTTGACTTATAAACCTTTGAATGAATAGTTTTATTAAAATGCATTTTCAAAAAGGAGCCATAAAACAAGCTATTTACTAAATGAGTGAGATTTACAACTTGTTTCAATACCTTAATCCTATACTAGATCTTCTGTCTTGACTTGATGTTTGATTCAGGTTGAGTTCTTACACTTTGATTCTTGGCTGTATACTTTTATCTCTTAATACACTTAGATAGCACTGTTAGTATAATTAGAGTTATGTTTTGTTATCATTAAAATTTAGATAAGAGTCAACAGTATTAATACTGAGGGAGGAACAAAAGTTAACTAAAGAAAAAGGAAGAGACAGACGACGAGATTACCATGCTCCAAACTTGTCACAGGGCAGCCGGGGCAGAGGCTACGCCTTACTAACTCTTCGTTGTCATAAAGAACTTCAATGTCCAAGGGCGCGGCCAGCATTGCCCTCAGCATCTCCTGCTTTTAGTGTAGGAGGTGCGGCTTCTTACATTTGCCAGCATGGTCCAGTCTCCAACTGAGGGGGACTTAAAAGCTTTCGGCACTTCGAACGAAGAAAAATGATTTCTTTAATTTCTTAATCAAGGATAGTTTTCTCTTTAGCACTCTCCTCTTAGCCCTCTAGCTGACCATTAGCCACCCAGTCTTCCCATGCTTGCTTATTTGGAAGTGGGCTTTGAAGACATTAATGTTCATCAGGGCACCCACTTCCGTGCAAATGCTTATAAAGGCCATGATAAGGTGCACTGAGTTGGGCACCAACTGGCACAGTGCTATACCAAAATATCTCAGCACCATGCAAAAGAATGGGTGGAGGGGAAACCTGAGCCTGGCCTTCATGTGCTGCTCGTAAACATATAGCTCATAAGGTGCGCAGCTCAAAAGAATGTCACAAACTCTCTCCCCACCCTCTACTATCCTGAGAGTGTACTCTACTGGAATACAATAGACCCTTCTAATGACTTCGAGCTCCTCTTTCCCCACAATGTTGGACACGAAGTTAGCCGCGTACGACCATTGTTCCCTCTCCTCAACCACCATATCCCCCCTGATTTTTGCCACCGTCTGGTCGGCCTTGTCCTCATCACTAGAATATGAGTCCTCCTCGTTTCTTTCCTCTTTCTCCCCAAGTACAAAGGGAACCATAGCAAGTGGGCCCTCTCGAGGAACGACCTCCACTGAGGATTCGTCTTCGCTGGAGGAGACATTTGTGGCCTCTTCCAGCTCCCTTGACATATCCTTATTGTCCTCACTACCACTACTAACCCTACTGCTAGGCTCATCTACCCTAAACATGGTAAGAGGCAGAAGGACTCACCAAAAGATTATTCACGACTTGTGATTACGACCTTGGTCTCCTCGCCGTAAGCACTCCTCCAACGATCGCCACCCAACCTAGAGCTCTTCTATGGGTCTCGATTGACTCTGAGTAACCTCCCAAGTTCTTCTTCCAAATCTTCAAACTGACTCTGTGGGCTCTCAGGATTTTATTTTCTCTCAAAAGCTAAAGTAAGAAAGCAAGAAGTAAAGTGAGTAGAAGAAATGAATGAGGCCCCCTTATATAGAGTTAAACGTATTAGGAATGAGGGGCATTAATTTCCCTATAGTTGAAGAGATGTGACCCTTGGTGTCAGCAAGACACCATTGCTCTCCCCCAAGGTTCTGACTGCTGTAAAGGTACGACGCCTCCTGAACCTTAGGCGTCGTTCACTCTCCCCTAAGCAAAAAGTGGGCAATCAAATAAATACACGACGCCATCAAAAAGTAGCCGCCCCCTATTAAATGCCTTCTAACACCGTGAAAAGAGAAAACCCTAAAGGGCCCAGAAAGAAAAAACCTTAAAGGGCCTAAAAATAAAAAGCCTTAACGGGCCCAGAAAGAAAAAAGCCCCTAAAGGCCCAAGAAAAAAATTCCCTAAGTGGCCCAGAGAGAAAAAGCCCAATGGGGCTCTTAAAAGGAAAAACTCAAAAAAGGAAGCCCAAAAGTCCACAAAGAACTCCAAATATGGATTGTTCGTCCAAAGTCTCCAAGTACGAGTATATGAGCTACTTGTCACATACTCGGCCCAAAGTCTCCAAGTCAGAGCATATGAGCTACTTGTCAAATACTCGGCCTAAAGTCTTAAAGTCTTAGCATATGAGCTGCTTGTCATATGCTCGGCCTAAAATCTCTAAGTCCGAACATATGAGCTACTTGTCATATGCTCGGCCCAAAATCTCCAGGTCTGAGTATATGAGCTGTTTGTCACATACTCGACCCAAAGTCTTCAAGTCTGAGCATGTGAGTTGCTTGTCATATGCTCAGCCCAAAGTCTCCAAGTCCGAGCATATGAGTTGCTTGTCATATGCTCAGCATAAAATCTCTAAGTCCAAGCATTTGAGTTGCTTGTCACATGCTCAGCTCAAAGTCTCCAAGTCCGAGTATGCAAGCTGCTTGTCATATGCTCGGCCTAAAATCTCCAAGTTCGAGCATGTAAACTGCTTGTCATATGCTCAGCCTAAAGTCTCTAGGTCCGAGCATGTGAGATGCTTGTCACATGCTCGGTCTAAAGTCTCCAAGCCCGAGCATGTGAGCTGCTTGTCACATGCTCGGCCTAAAGTCTCCAAGTCCGAGCATATGAGCTGCTTGTCATATGCTCTACCTAAAGTCTCCAAGACCAAGCATGTGAGCTGCTTGTCACATGCTTGGCCCAAAGTCTCCAAGTCCGAGCATGTGAGCTGCTTGTCATATGCTCGGCCTAAAGTCTCCAAGGAAAAAAATTCTCAATTCTCATAAACGAAAAGAATTCTTAATTTTCTGGTATAAAAACAATTAAAAATGTAAAGAGAAAGAAAAAAAATTAAATGTAAAAATTCAATGGTTTTATTTTCTACATGCAATTTTTCATAACCGCTAAATATAAAACAAAAATAAAATTTGTTTTAAGACTAAATTACTAATTAAAATTTTTATAACTTTTTTTATGTGTATATAAAAAATATTTTTGTTATAATTTCTTAAATTAGTTAAATCAAAAACTTTTACTTAAAAATAGCAAACCTCATTGTACTTGAAGAAATACTAAATTCATAAAATTTACTTCTAAGTATCAGTGACGTTGCCTTCATAGAGCAATCATTTGAACAATTGTAAAAAAATCATTGACTAAGACTATCTTTTATAATGAAGTTGTAGTTGTTTTCATAGCTTTTCTATCGATCTAGGATTAGTTTTATAGAAGATTGAGATTCTAGCAATGCTTTGAATAGGCGATGTGGATTAGCCTTGTGCTTTTGTTCACCTGTTGTCTAAATGAAGGTTTGAGTGATATTTGTCTGAGAACTTAATCTCACATTGTGTAGAAAAAAAGTTGGAAGTGAGATACTCACCTATAAATAAGTGGATCTCCAAATGAAATGAACTCATGACTTCAAATATGAGTTTAATTTTTAGGCTTTGTATTAATGTGGGTAACACAAATTAAGTGAGGGCAATTATATAAATAGTTAAAAAAAATAATTTTATTTTTAAAAAATTCAAATGGAAGCAGTTGTTCTCATTGCCCCTAAGTTATTCTAGATACTACAGATTGAACTATTTATCCAAAAAAGAAAATAGATTGAACTGAAAATAGATCACGCTTTCTTTCTTTGCTACTATACTAATCCTTTCTTTTCGCACAACCTATGATCGCTTTTTGCTACTTCATAGATTGTCTCTTAACAAATGTATACGTATGGAAAACAGAATACAAATTCCCTCAAATCGCACATTAGTTTATATATATATAAGGTACACACTACTCATAGCACATCCACTCATTATTATAGCTTATTAA
This sequence comes from Bretschneidera sinensis, assembly GCA_023935145.1. Lineage (NCBI taxonomy): Eukaryota > Viridiplantae > Streptophyta > Magnoliopsida > Brassicales > Akaniaceae > Bretschneidera > Bretschneidera sinensis. The sequence continues at coordinate 12,516,681 of CM043703.1, forward strand.
TCTTAATTCATGGAGCAATATTCGGAATCTAATAACATTCTCTCTATTGAATTTGATGTTTATGGTGATGATTACGACCCTTCATTGGAGTACCTGAATGTGTCAGTGGTGATTACGAAAATAACCCACCTGAGTATGGTGGCGGTGATTACTACCCTCCATGGAAATGCGAAGAAAACTTTTTACTCGAATATCAGCCCTAATTGAATCCAAGTCAATACTACCCTCAATCTGATTTGTATGAACATAAATTCTTGTACTATTAATATGAACATAAGTTCTTCTAATTACTTTCACCTTCAAGTTAGATATAGAGGAAATTTCTCCCACCTAGCTTCTCATTAATTAGCAAATATAAATGCAAAAGATTATAACAGTTTTTAAACTAATTCATAAAGATAAGAGTACAACTGTAACCTAAAATACAAATTCAAAAATTAAAAACAAACTTAAAGCAGTTACAACAATTTATGAAAGGAATCAGACTTCTCTATTATGCCCCTCAAGATTGGGGTAGAGTGACGAGACCAATCTTGGATTTAAGTGAAAGAAACCGAGACCTGGGAAGAGGTTTTGTAAGGGAATCGGCAAGCTGATCATCACTTGAAACATTAGAAACACGTAAAGTGCCATTTTGAACTTGCTCACGGATAAAATGAAAATCAATGGCAACATGCTTCATCTTGGAGTGAAAAACTAGGCTTGAGCACAAGTTGGTTGCCCCAACATTGTCACAATAAAACACAGGGGATTGAGAAAGAAAAAGACCAAGTTCCGTTAAGAGAGAACTTACCCAGTTAAGCTCAGCAGTTGTGGTAGCAACTGACCTATATTCAGCCTCTGTAGAGGATCTAGCTACTGTTATTTGCTTCATAGAACTCCATGAGATAGGATTATGACTAATGTAAACAACATATGCACTAGTAGATGTGAAATCATCCTTGTTTCCAGGCTAGTCAACACCATAAAAAGCATGTAGATAGAGGGTCTGCATCAGTAAAGGCATGTAAAGAGAGAAGTGAATCATGGTAAAGCTGAATGCCATCACTAGAGCAACCATGCAGATAACGCAAGAGACGTTTCACAAGAGGTCGATGTTTTGTAGCAGGCTGATGCATGCATTGAGAAAGCTTATTGACGACAAAGGCAATGTTTGGTCGTGTGATTAGTAAGTATTGTAAGCTTCCAACAATCGTTCTATACTCTACGGGATCTTTGAAATGAGAACTTGAGTGCAATGCGATAGAAGGACTGGTAGGTAACGGAGTATGTACCAGTGTAGCATCTATCAGTTTTGTGCGAGTAATAAATTCAACAATGTAACGTCGTTGAGAGAGCAGGATACCACAATCATTTGGAATAACTTTCACCCCAAGAAAATATGATAAGTGTCCCAGATCCTTTATAGAAAATTGGTGAGAAAGCATTTGCATAAACTTGTGAATCCACATAAACTAGAAGATAGAGAAGATTACCACCAGTGTTTAGAACAAAAAAAGATGACGGCATGAGAATTATGAAAACCCGAAGCAATAAGAAATTTGCGAAGCTTATGGTACCATGCTCGTAGAGCTTGTTTAAGCCTATAAATTGCTTTCCGAAGCTTGCAAACATGAGTTGGATTATTTGAATCAACAAAATCTAGATGTTGGTACATATAAACATCTTCAGAGAGATGACCTTGCAAAAAGGCATTGTTTACATCTAGTTGTCGTAGAGACCAACCACAACTCACAAGGTTAAGAACTAAACAGACTGTAATAGGCTTCACCACAGGACTAAATGTGTCATAATAGTCAATTTTTGGTCATTGATGAAAGCCTTTTGCAACCAAACGTGCTTTGTGCATGTCAATAGAACCATCAGAGTTACATTTAGTTGGAAAAATCCACTTATATCCAACTATATTATGACTAGAAAGAGATGGGGCAAGCTCCCATGTCCCATTTCGAACAAGAGTATCATATTCTTCAGACATGGGCCGACACCATTTTGGATCTTTGAGGGCATGGGTCGCAGTGGTTAGCTCTACATCACAAGGTTGGGAAAGTTGTGTGGAGAGATTAAGTTTTTGGATCAATTTTCTACTGTTTTTTTTCCCTAGTGGTCATTGAATGTATAGGTGGTGGCTGTGAAGTTGTGTTACAGATAGGGATAGATGTGTTTGGTTGGGTATCAGGTGAAGGCATAAAGGTGATTAGATGGATTTCAAGTGAAGGCATAGAGGTGGTTGGTTAGTTTGCAGGCGAAGGCATATAGTTGATTGATTGGATGGGAGATTGACATGGCATTTGTTATGTTGTGCTCTTAGAAGGGAACGAAGCATCACAAGAGGGTTGTCCTTGAGGTTGAACTGCAGATGGTGTGTTGGGTATCCCAGAGGCAGCTTGGTTGGTTGGAACTATGATTGCAGTAGGAATCCATATGGCGATGGAGTCGGGTTGTGGACGGGTAGATTGCATGGATAAAGTATAAGAAGGGAAGACAGACTCAACAAATTTAACATGACGAGAGACATACAATCTAGATGTAAGAGGATGATAACATAGATAAGCACTTTGAGTAAGAGAATATCCTAGAAAAATACAAAGCATAGAACGAGACTCAAGTTTGTGAGATGAATAAAGATGTAACCATGGATAGCACAAACAACCAAAAATCTTAAGTTTAGAGTAGATTGAGGGAAATCCAAAAATTTTATCATAGGGAGATGATAAACTTAGTGTGGGAGTGGGCATACGATTTATTAGGTAAACAACAGTGACAAAAGCATGAGTCCAAAATGTTAAAGGAAGTGATTCATGAGAGAGTAAAGTGAGACTTGTTTCACCAATGTGACGATGATGTCTTTCACAGTACCCATTATGTTCATAAGTGTGGTGGTGGAATGGTAAAGTGAGTGATTCCATGGGTAGCAAGAAAAGTTTGAAGAGCCAAGTATTCACCACCATTATCAGAATAAAGTGTATGAATTTTATTTTGAAAGTATGTTTCCATAATGGATTTAAATCTTATAAACACATCTTTAACTTCAGATTTTTGTTGGAGAGGATAAAACCAAATGTATTTAGTGAAGTGATCAACAAATATGACATAATATTTAAAACCATCATGTGAGATAACAGGTGAAGTCCACACATCAGAGAAAATAATTTCAAGTGGTTGAGAGGAGACAACAGTTGATGTAGAGAAAGGTAGTTTATAGATTTTATTGCAGTGACAAGCATTACACAAAAAATCAGATGACATAGATGAAGACAAATCTAACTGATAATATGAAACAATTTGTTTTAAAATGGGAAATGTAGGATGGCCTAATCTATGATGCCATTCAGATGAAGAAGTTTTGACACTAAAAAAGGCTACTAATGGAGATGTTGTTGAAAAGGAAATTGGTCATTCATACACCCCATCCTTCGTATGACCCTTCAAAAGGATTTCCCTCGTGCGAAGTTCTTTCACAAGAAAAGAGGATGGTAAAAATTCAACAGAGATATTATTGGATGTACAAAATTGAGAAATGGAAATTAGACTATTTTTCATGCTAGGGACACACAAAACATTATCTAATTTAAATGAGGTGTTATAAGTGGTAAAAGATGTAGAACCAGTGTGAGTTATAGGAAGACTCAGGCATTGCCAATCATAATGTCATTGGAACCATTGTAAGGTGTATGGAGAGATAGACTACTCAGGTCGGGAGTGACATGATGAGAAGTACCATTGTCTAGTAGCCATTACAAAGTGCTGGAAGAAATGTTGGGTGCAAAATGAGCCCGAGGTTGTCATGGTGTCAAAGTGTTGTTCACTGGTGCAATTGGAATTGTATTGGGCTGAATTGGCACCAAGTTAAAAGAGGGACATCTCTTGGCAGTGTGCCCCTGTATTCCACATATCTGGCAATATCCAAGAAAAGGTCGAGAAGGAGGTTGTTGGCTGCAATACGAGTTTTGTAGAGCGTTAGAAAACATGGGGGAGCGATTGTTGGTATTGGGTGAGGGACACCAGCCTGTATTATTGTTACTAGAGTTTGTTGATGGACTCTAATTATTGTTGGTGTTACCCGAGTTTAAAGTAGGACGCCAACTTGTAGTGTTGCGATTTGTAGGATTTGCCGAGGCTGAAAAATGAAAGGGTTCAGATTTTGCACCTCGAAGAGACGTTTCAAAATTTAAAAGCTTTTCGTGGAGCTCATCGAACATGATCATGGTGTCACGGGCTTGAACTGCACGTATAAGTTCTTTATAGTCATCCCCAATACCATCAAGGATTTTGTCTATGAGTTCATTTTCATCCATTGGTGCTCCAAGAATAGCAAGTTCATTGGCCCTAGACTTCACCGATTAAAGAGAATCTGTAACAGTTTGAGACCCTTCGGTTAGATTTTTAATTTGATTCTTTACCTGCTTGATGCGCCCTTGGGATGGCTTGGCACACGTGTTTGCCAGAATCCTCCAAGCTTTATGTGATGTTTTGGCTCGAGCAATGAACGAGATAATTGTGGGAGAAAGAGATCCAACTAGAGCATTAAGGATCAATTGATCTTGTTTAATTCAGGTATTGTGAGCAAGATTTGGTATGGTGGTGTTGTTTTTAGTGATACTGGAAGGTGGACATGGTTTTGATTGATCTATATATCCTAAGAGGTCATAACCGACAAAGAGAGTGTGAAATTGAAGTTTCCATGAGATGTAATTGCTTGTGGTGAGTTTGAGTGGGGCTTGGGCAGAGATATTGATGAAGATGATAGATGTGTTTGGTTCATTTATGTTGTGAATAACAGGCGGAGAGTTGGAATTATTGGTTGTTGTCATGGTACTAGTGGCTGGAGAATAGAGCAGCAGCAATTAAATTTTATGATACCATATGACGAATAAAAGAAACATAGGAGATGAAATTTTTCCCACCTAACTTCTCATTATTTAACAAATATAAATACAGAAGATTATAACAGTTTTGAAACTGATTCATAAAGATAAGAGTACAGTTGTAACCTAAAATACAAATTCAAAAATTAAAAACAAACTTGAAGCAGTTACAACAATTTAACTTGAGGAGACTTCTCTATTATCAAACTCATGGATACAATTAGATGCTTCAATGATTGGGGTCAGATCTTCCCCTCTCAGTGAAAGTCGTTTTATGGATTTGAATAATGAATGAGTTCCAATGAAAAATATATATCATTTTAGAATCCTCCAATATCTTATTTAGTGTTGATGTTTTCATCTTGCATTACCCCCGAGTTGTGGTATCGATATTTTTTTTATTCAACTTAAATGATGCATTGAGATAGAAGATTAATAAAAAGGGTGTTATTAATTTGAAGGGTGTAAATATTATTAGCATATCTCAATATCTACAATTTTCCATACTATGCTAATGAAGTTTTGTGCAATTGTGATTATCGGAGTGGTAAATTATATATCTTACTTAAATATGAATTATACATGATAATTGTATTGAAAATAAACATTTTGTGGATAGAAAAATCATGTATGATGAATGTGAACATAAAATCATGCTTGCTTTCCCGTTTGCCTTCATGGTCTTTCCATGAGTAATCTCTTATTACATTTCAGCGACGTCAAAATTATTGATTGTCTTATGTATTGCAATAAGATTTTTTTAAAAAAATAATAATAATCAAATAATCAATATCTCAATCGATGAATGTTACGTAAGTAGAGAAAGAGATAAAAAAAGGCTGACAGAGACTCTCTCCTAAAATTTTGAAACGTACCCCTAATTTAGACGTAGACAAGCAGTTTAATATTTTGTTATATATATTTCAAAAAAAAATATTTTGTTATATATAAAAAAAAAAAAGCAGTTTAGTGTTGGACAGCTTACTTAGCGTGGGCGATTAATATAATTAAGCACATGTAACAATATTGATGTTTGTAGAGATGCTCTGAGTTGTTTTATCAACTCCCCCATTACAAGTAGTATAATTTTGATGGTTTTAAGTTTTTTCTTTTCTTTTATAGCATAATTGTCAGTTGATCTTTCTATGTAATTCATTACTTTCTTTTGTTATTTATAAAATTTTGTATTGAAAATTTTAATAACTTCACTAATTTTAATGGAATTAACTAATCATCTAAAATTATTTTTAAAGACTTTAAATTTATAAGTCATTTTATCAACAAAAAAAATTATAAGTCATGAAATTAAAGAGAATAAATTATTTTTCTAAGAAGATGTGTAGGGTTAACTCAATACAACTAAGAGAATTATGAATATTTGAAAAGAAATTACTTGAAAATCTAAAGTAGATATGATAATTAATGATTTTTATTCAATGAAATAACACACAACATAATTTAAATAAATTATTTATTTGTTCAGGATTCTTTCTTTCCTGTCTTAAAAGAAAATACATGAAGTGTCACTCTTCCTCGACATGTATAACATTCAGAACTTATGAATTGCTAAGTTTATAACTTCTCATTCTTTTCTTTCATTTTCATCCAAGTATCTTCCCAGACCAGTAAATGGTTTGAACTTTGCTTTTTCCTCGACTACCCTTTGTCGAGTTGATTGCCTTTTCCAATCCTTTTGTCATAAGTAATCATAATAGTACTCCCGTTGTTAGATGGGAAAAGTTTCTCGATTTGTTCTCTAACACAGCTTTGGGTCAGAAAGCTCTACAAATAAGCTGTGTTAGAAAGCTCTACAAATTCGTTGCTATGAGGCTGCAATTTCACGAAGTTCCCTTTGGAATACTGACATTCTTCACCTCAAGAAATCTCCATCTTGCAATTTCATGCTCTCCATCATCCAGTCGGACAAGTAGATGAATCCCTCTGCAGCAACAAATTTAAGAACTCCAAAATGCATAACACGTTCATTGGTGAAATTATGACTTCAAATAACATTGGGTATTCGATCTCTAAGCTTGTGCATAATACGCCCATAGATGAAATTGTGAAGTTATGTTCTACTTGATGATGTAAATTTATTTCAGGTTACACTAGGCAGATTTTTTCTTTAGGAATTTTGTGAAGTAGAACTAAATTTTATATTTTGATCTTATAAAACATATTGGACTGCTTCAAACCAAAAAGGTGCATGTAAAAAGACTATAATAAAGAAATCTATGATGTTGATGAGAATATAGAACACATACTCTGGGTTTTATGCTCTGTTTGATGAGAATACACAACACATAAACCTATTCTTTATTATCACATATGGACATACTTAAAAAAAATTTAGTTATACTTTCCAACACTGACCCCAAATAATTTGAAAATTTTTCTTGTCTCTTAATTGTTGGAACTTTTCTCCACAGGATGCACATCAAACTTGCTGACATTTGCTTCGTTTTTCTTCTCAAAGTAAGAAAAGCTGCATGTGCTAAAAAAATACAATTTCATAACTATATTTCTAGAACTTGCAATGCCTGATATTAGGTTTTCAACAAGTTCACATGAAAGTGGACATCACTTACAGTATATCTAAAGCCATATATGCTCTTATATTCATTGGAATGAAAATGGGGTATTTGCAGAAATACGCCCAACAGAATATTTATATGCAGAGATTAGAATTTGACACCCAGATCAGAAGATATTATCACCACATTTGCATAAATATGCTCAGCAGAATAATTTATATGATATTAGCTGGAAAAATTATTCACAATGCCAGATGTAATATTCATCGATATACATCATGAAAAATCGGGATGGCACTTTACAAGCGTCTCGTTGCTGCTTCCACTAGATCTTTTCTGCCTAATCAGATGAGAGGCAAACAAAATACTAGTGAAAGAAGCAAAAAGAAGCTGCGGAAAATGGCTACCCTGTATATAAAGGAAAAACAATTACAAAAAATAAAGGCCTGATGTCCATCTAGCCTTCTTCTTGAACACAAATTCTGTCTATGTACAGCTTTCAAAAGGTATAAAAGCTCCAAAAAACTATGGTATCCTTCAAAGCTGATGCACTGCCATCCTCAGAGAATAGCAAAAAGGAAAGTCTATCAAGAGAACTGTATGTCAGTTATCCGAACCATCAAGAGAACCTATAACATGTCAGATGTCCAACAAGTCAAGCTTCCTCGGATCCGGTTTAACCTCTCAACAAAATACATGCCCTCAGTAAGCATGATCATCTGATATTATATTGGCTTGAAGACAAGATAACTGCATATCAAATTGTCCAAACCTCAAAATGATATGTCCAATCCTGATAAGTCACTTTACATGTCTATATTATTTTTTTTCTTTTTCTTTTAAAAAAAAAATTATAATTGGGGTAGGGGATCTGAACCGAACTCGAGACCTCTTGTACATGCATGTGTACATGCAGAAGAAGTTGGATTACACAGTACGATTTGACAACCGCTTTGCCTGATAGAGTTTTGCTTTTTGCGGGGCAATGATCTCGAGAGCACCAAGGACGCATTTGTGATATGAGAAGTCTTCCATCGTCCCATCTGTTCTAACCAAATGAAAGCAGCGAGTCTTTTCATATTTAGGGTGATTCCCGACCTATAAAACATGGAATATAAGCATCATTCAATCTTGGGGTATAATTTATGTAATCAGTTAATATGCACTTGAAGAATTTCGATATTGGCTATTTTAACCAGGACCAGTTGGAGAAAAAAAAAACCTTTCATTTCCAATCTTCAGTTATTTGCACTTAAGCAGCATCATTTTTAAGATTTCAAAAACAGAAGGGGAGTTTTATTTAAATAAGTGCTAAGAAAACTAGTTGTCATGTTAAGAAGACTAGTTGAAATATTAGGAATAGATGTGGCGAGAAAGTTTTGCTCAACCTATTCAGAATGAAAAGAATTGTCATGCTTCCTGTATTCTATAGTTTAATTTTTTTTTTTTTTATAAGTGAAATTGTAACAAGCAGCAAGAAGGTGCAACCCCCAAAGAAAGGCTATTTACGTGGTAAAAACTCCACAAAATCTAAAAGATTTACATCATTCACAAAAAAAATTTCTGATAACCAAAAAGTTGAGTATTGAACCAACTATCTATAATTACTTCAATAGCCCTAGTTTAAATTAATGTTACCAAACTTCCAAAATCTATGGAAGAAGAAAAGAAACTAAGAGAGATCAGTTTCCTCAAGAAATCTAGGATTAGCTATTAGTTCAGATGAAGTGCCTTAAAAAAGCAAAATAAAACTATTTTCAGGCAATAATGTTTGCATTATAACGCAAACAGGCACCTCAAATGCTGGTTGATTCTAAATAACTCTCAGCTTTTCGTACCTTTATTTCTTGAACTCCAGTTCCAATCTTCTCATCCTTGTGAGGATGAAAGTATAAAGCCATCATCAAGGTATTTTTGTCCCCTTCACTTAAGGGTTGATTAATGGGATACCTACAAGAATTGCAGTTATGAGTTTACAGAACCTACATCAATAAGAACAAGAGGCAGGTTTAAAATGGGGAAACATATTTGTCACTTCAGTAACCCAAATATTTAGAAGATTAAATTTTGAAGCAAAGCACTAAATCTACTAATAGTATGGTTCAGCCCCAAGGGTTAACATAAAGAATGCAACTAGCATGCAATTATGCGTGTAAAATTATATCAGCATTTAGTAATAATTACAAATGATGAAATTATGATGAATATGTGAAAAAATAATTCCAGAATATGAGAACAACTCTGGAAGTATAAATTGGTTTATGGATGAGAAAGGCATCATTTATTATATCATTTTCTTCTGCGAGATAAATTATTTTCCTACCCATAAAACCTGTTCACAATCAGCAAAACCCATAATGGGACATGTAACAAAGCCCTAGTTTGGTTAATTCACTCTCTCACCGTTAAGCAAAAAGACCAAATTGCCCTTCTCCTATGTCTACCATATGAACCCACTCCCTTAAAAGTTTGTCAATACGACTACAGAACCCAGCAGAAATCTTGTCGTCTAGGTAGGACTGGTTCCCTAAAAAATTATACATCAACCTGAGAGAAGATGAGAGAAGATGTCTAATTCTTAAAGCCCTAGCCTAGCAAACTGTTATAGCATACAAGTAAAGATGGAAACAAAGAGTTTAAAGAATTGCATAATGATTAAAAATTCAATAAAAAAACATCTAGCATGGCATCAAAATCGTACAGTCATATGTAGAACATATAACCTTTGTCAATGCAACATCACTATGGCGATGTTTGGGGAAGGTTTTAACTTAAATCCAAATTGCTTAAATCTCTTCAAGCAACAGTTTGCTTAAATCTCTTCAACCAAAAATTGCTTGAAGAGATTTAAACAAACTGGATTAAGCCTTCCCCAAACGTTGCCTATGTAAACCAATGGACAGGGACATGAAACTGCCACTTGAGGAGAACTTACTTGTGCAATATATTCTTCAATGCATGAGAGAGTTTCTGAATATCATCCCATGTGAAAACAGTTTTTAAATATGATTTTGATAAGCCTCCCAATTTACTTAGTCCATTGGAGACAGACCCATCATGCATATAGAAAGGCCGAGCACCACATTTATCCGACTTAAGGTTCACAGCATTAGGTACTCCACTCTTTACATTCTGCTTTTGAGGACTGACTGGCATACTCAACAGTTCATACACATCTACAGGCTTAGCAAGCTCGTGATCCTGATGAATGAATGATCAGACAGAAAGGATTAGACTATTACAAGAAAACATTTCAACCATGCAAGAATTAATTCGTCCGAATTCCGCCCTCCCTAATTTCTGAGACCCAAAACAAGCAAGCCAAAAAAAATAAAATAAAAAATGAAACAATAAACCACCAAAATTTGGATGCATAGATTCACTAATTTTGGATGCATGCACACTCTTGGGTTCATTCCTAATCTCTACTACAATTCACATCCCTAAAACTCGATGAAATACTTGAAATACCATGTGTTTTTTTATTTGTGAAATATCAAGTATGGTTATCTTTTTAATTAGAAAAACTATGTCATGTTTACCTTCCAGTCATAGATAATATCAAACTGTCCACCAGTCCCAATAGAAGGAATCTTTCCCCATCCCAATGCATCTAAACTTCCCTGAAGATCATCTGTAAGTCCAGCCTTAGCAGCTTTGACAAAACAAGCACTAGGATTCTGCACAAATTAAAAAATGTTGATATCAAGTAACCTTCTCTAATATGATAAATCAAGAATGCATCAAAATAAAGCAAATATGTGAAGAGAACTAACAGAAAAGCATGCTTGCGTAAATGGTGACGGCACAGATGCATGTTGCCTTTGTTGTGCCAAGCCTTTGGAAGTTAAGCCAACAAACTCTCCTGTAGCTGATAAACAATTTGCGACAAGAGCCAAATGTTCAGGAAGTACAGTCTTGCCAGTATCAGATATTGCAGACTCCAAATTCTGCATTTAAATTTGTACAAGTAGAAGTTAACATCATTTCAGAACTCCCATGAATTTTTGTATTTTGACTAAAAAAAAAACAACAAATCATGGTAAAGAAAATGCACCTTAAGAAAAAATTTCCATCCAGCATCTATTCCATAGGCTGAACAGAAATGATAAATGTTATCTGGATGACTGCGTGTCCAGTCTATCAGATCCATTATCTGGAGACAATCATCCATAAGTGCACTCCAGAATTTCTTTATGCCACCATCTCTTGACATAGAAACCCTCAAGTAGAGTTCACCAGAAGAATTGTTATGCGATTTTGATACTTTTGGCCGATCATTCCACAAAATATCCACCTTCTTAATGTCCGGGAATCCTAACCAAAATACCAGAAATTCAACGAAAAAGATTGTTCTCAACATACAAGGTATGCCTATCTAATAAATGTTACACGATTCTTATCTGACGCAGAAAAATAATCTTTTATGCATACAAAATGATAGCAAATATTCCTGAAAATAATTGTACTGTATTAAGACAATCACGAGATTTCGACCATAAATAAATTAGAAAATGCACATAAAAAAGAATGTCAAAAATAATATTGATTAATTTATATAAGAATATATTTTTCTAATATGTAGAATGCTCCATATCTGTATAAGACAAGATCACAAAGAAAAATCAGACTCAACCCTCATTTTATAGAGCACAGCTGAAAGCCAGCTGTAACTGCTAATCAGTAAGCATTTGTGGGTGGCTTGTTTTAAATCTATAACAGAAACTTTGTTCCAAAAGCAAATTGTGCTTCCCAGGGGTTCCTAGAAGTTAGAATGGGCCATCTTCAGCTAATTAAAGATATCTCACAAATTCTACCCAAAGATCATACAACTCAATGTTATCATCAGAACTCATATTTCTTTAACGTTTATATACTAATTTTTTCTTCAAACATAGGTGGAAGTTCATGCTGTGATGTATGCACCCAGTAAATGCCTGAAATTTTATGACATAATTTAAGGAATTGAGAGCATATTTCTGTTTATCAAGACAAAATTAAGAAGACACAGGGAAGCAACACGAAAATAGATATTTGATGCAATTGGAACCTTTTATCACTGTTCCAAGGAGGAAGGGCATCACCAAGGCTCGAATTGCATCCAGTTGTACAGAAGAATTCTTAGAAATCTCAACTATTGTGACTGTGATGCAAAATGTATCTTCTTGCCTTGGCTTGTCATATACAGAACACTCCCTGCCATTCAATCAGCCAAGTCAAAAAGGAACAGTTAAGCGCAAGCCAAAAATATTAACAAACATGTTACATGGTGAAATGCTGCCTAACACTAAAATTTCTGAATCTCAACAAATTGGTATATAGTGTCATGGTAACAGTGTAGACTGTAGATAGTTGAACTTTTCCATAAGAGTGCAGATAAATTGTTTAAATTTATAAAGCAACCCAGCAAAGAGGATTCCTGTAAATGGCTTAACATGAATACAACCAAAACTTTTTTACTTTAAATTCAGCAAACATGACAGGTCATTTTCTCTCTTACAAGCCTTCAAGTGCATTCTTAAAGGTAGCTTTATCTCCTTGTTTTCAAATATATTGGAAGACATGCAGTCTAGTATCACATCATTCAATAACAGAAAACCTATACTCGTCTGGCCATTCTTAGAAAATTAGCTTTATAATATGCTACTTGATTATATGTGCAAAGAATTGTCGCATATTGGTAGCTTTCCGTTTTCACCAAAAAAAAAAGAATTGTTGCCTAATAACATTAGTAACAACTTATGAGTTAATGCATGATCATGTCTTAATATTCTAGAAAATAGATATGGCGTCAGTTGTTTAAAAATTTAAGAAACATTTGAAATACACAAAAAAAAAAATAGTTTCTGTCAAGCATTTCAATTTCTTTCTAAGAGGTTTCTATATCATATTCATCAGACAGCCCTTTTTCCCATGGATTTTACCAGCAAAACAGGTACCTAAGCAAGGACTTCAATGTATACTCTCACTCCTCTAGTAGATACCTTCTAGAGCCAAATATGGATTCCAGCATTCTCAATTCAATGAGAATGGTCATTGTTAGAAAGTTCTTTCCTAGTAGATTTTTGATAGAATATGTAGACCTTTCCTAGTCATATTATTTTCTAAACTTACTATTATATCTAGAAATTTCAGCAATCATGTATGTGTCAAACCATGGATTTTTAAAGTATAGTGGTCGGAGAGGAGCAGCTTACTTGCTAGCTATTTGCAAGTTGGAAATGTTGCCTTTCAACTCTTTTTTGGCAGAGTTAAACCGCTTGTATAGTGAATCAATAATGGATTGCACTTTAAGCCTTCTCCTCTTTGCTATTTCCTGAAAGGATACAACTTTTAGCAGGAACTGGGACTCAATAGATATAGAAAAAATGTATATTTCTGCAGTGCACTACCTTGGATAGATGGAAATGGCAAACCCAAGGACTGCAAGGTGTCTGGCTACAAGTCTGTGGGGTGAAGCTATTGCCGATAGAGCACATAAATGTTATGGTCAATATGACAATAACAATAAGAAATAAGAGAAAGATGAGCAAATACGAAAGATAGGGAAACTGACATTATCATGGCAGTAGAGACAATCTCTGAAAAGGTTAGTCTCTCCAAATGATTTTTAACTTCCAGTGCTCCATACTCGAGACCATGCCTCTGTCTTCCAAGTTTCTCAGACAAATATAGTGACATTGTTTGATCAGTGCTCCTTTTTCTCGAACCACATTCCAGTACGTTCTGTGCAATTTAATTAGATCAAGAAAAGTCCTTAGGCATTCTAGGATCCACAGTATACAATAAATATATTCAGTCAACTAATATATCATCTAAGAGTAATTTTAAATCTGCATATGCATACACTAACCAGGTTCCAAACGAAGCAGTGAAGGTCAATGGGCAGATCACACCCTCTTCCAACCAAATAAAAAGATGACAAAACAAACAACTTATTATACCACCATAAATACGAAGTATCCAGGAAAACCAGCCAGAATTTGGATTACAGTGGTGCATAAAACACAAAGGAATTAGAGCATTGTACAGCAAGGGCAGACTCATTTGGATTTCACCTCATACAATGTGATAAGCTAGTCTATGATATTTTTCATTTTGTTTTGTTAGGTTCAGAAGGTTTATTCTCTGTTATGAAAAAGAAGAAATCTAAATCACAAGAAAACACATCAGGCCAACCACCCGCTCATGTCTCCCGGCTCCCCCACAGTGAGGGCCAAAAGTAGGGCATACACAGTATTTTAGACAGTGCGATCTGTACGCACTTCTCATGCATTAGGTAACATGGACTCTTGAACTTGTCACCTAAATTAACTTTAATAAGGCCTGATTCGGCTTGACGTGAACCTAATTCTAAAAGAGCACGGATGCTAGAAACACAGTCAATTCTTTTGCAAAGTACTTAACAAATACATGATTAAGATAATCAAATAGAGATCCTATGCTGATTTCTGCATTCTCCCTTCGCCTTTTCTAATTGCATGTTAGGTACTTCCATGTAAGTTATGTGATCAGTTATTCAGTTTTTCCCGATTTTGGTTTGCATTTCAGCTTCAGAGTTCTTTTAAAGCATGACTGGGACAGATGATAACTGATGCATGTATCGTTCAATATGTGCAATTTAGCTTAGATACTTTCCTAAAACAAGATAATGATTGAAACCATAAACTCGAATTTGAGAGAGAGAGAGAGATTACCTTTAGATTCAGCAGCGGTGAAGTTTCAAGTGGACTAATTGGTTGATCCAAAGCACTGTATGCGGCTTCAGAAATGGCACAAGCAGACAATGAACCGACAGGATGCCCACCTATCTCCTCAACAAAATTGTTACTCTCAACAAATAAGCTATCAATGATGCTACTTGATGTAGATGTGCCTTCATCAGTATTATATGAGAACTGAACAAGCTGATTTCCGTAAGCATTTCTCACAGTTCCATCATATGCACTACACAAATCGCGCATGAAGAACATGAGCCTTCGAGTCAAAGTCCCAGGAAGATCAGCATTGTCACTGAAGGAACTATCTCGATTAGTTACAGAGTGAACAAAACATTCCAACGGATTCAAGCCTGTCAGAAAAGAATTTTCAACCACTGCATATGGAATGTATGACTTTGCACATCCACTGGTATCATCAGCATCTCCCGTTAAACCAAGGGATTTTTTGTGGTGATTCCATGCAGCACATGAAAGCTGGTGTGGGAATCTGAATGACAAAGGAACCAAGGAATGTTGCAAGCCAAGACACATGCTATGCTGAACTAGTTTCAGTAGATTACCCTTGCTTCCTGCCTTAAACATAGCTACCAAAGAATTTCCCTTGCTCGCGTACTTGTAAACTAGGCTTTGAATATCCCGGAACACTTGCTTGAAAGCATCAACAGAAGCTTGGCTGAGTGCAGCCGATCTCTGCTTATCATAGCACAAGCGCTCAACATCAAAAGTCATAACATTTTGATTTCCTTCGTCATTTCCCGCAAGGATATCTAGACAAGAATCCACCATTAATTGTTTGAAATTACATGTCTGCTCTGCTTCTTGCAAACCAAAAGAAATTTCATCCATCATGTTACTGCGGGAGTGTGGGTCAGAAGAAAGGTAAAAGTCTGACAGTGAAACACTCAAGCCCCTAATTGACAACCACTCACAAAGAACCTCCTGAGCAGCATACAAGTAGTCAAGAACCTTACTCTTATCATATTTAATAAGACTTTGAAAAAGATTGCCATCACCATCACGTAACCAAGAAGACCCTTCAGAAGAAGATATAAGCTCCCCATTACTAATATAAACACCATTTAGTGGGAAGGCATAATCAAATCCTGGAGGTAACAACATGCTGAGTAATTGCTTGCCAGTCCAAAGAGAACTGTTCACTGAAGGAGCTTTGACAATTGCTGGTGACAACAACCGGTGAGGACAAAACATTGCCAGCTGCTGCATTTCGAAACGGTTCAATACAATTCCGTCCTCCTTGACCAAATAAGTAGCAGCCAAACTATCTTGACCAAGTGAAAGAAGGTTCCGGCCACTCTGCCTATTTATTAACTGCCTATTTAAAGCAATGAGCTCACTGAGCTCAACTCTGGCTTCAATTGATTGAGGAATATAGCCATGAAGGCAATCACCATCAAAATCCCCACGGAAAGGAGAGCAACAAATTGGGTTTATAGAAACAACTGAGGTTATTGGAAGAACCTTGACAGATAGAGCGATTAGCGAGTGTGGATGTATGGACGGAGGTCTATTTATCAACACAGTATCTCCATCCTTTAGTGGCCTATATATTGTATCTCCTATTTGGAGCTCATCTATTCGACGTACTGGAGCCAGTCTACCTTCTCTGTGAATATAGATCACACCCTTCTCAAGAAGACGTAGATCACAACAAGCAAGCAACTTCTCTGAGTTCCAAGTGTTCAGATTCTCTGGAAATTGCAATCTTTCTGCCATATGGCAGGGTATACCAATTTCGTTGACCTGAAGGTTTGGATCGCCAATGACAACTGTGCGAAATGAATTATCATTTCTCTTCCCAAGAACAACATCTTTCATGTATCTCAAACCAGACATGTTAGAAGAAGAATCTGTATTCTTTTGGAAAGGGTTCGCATACTCTTTACTTGATGACTTGTCTGAGTGAAGCTGTGCATTAGTGATATAACCAGAAGCAAATTGCATAAGATTTGAGGAGACTAGAAAATTATATACAAAAATGGAAAATAAAGCTGTGTAACTTGCCTTCGAAATTTTTAGGCAGTCTAGTACACGAGAACCCAACTCATTCGCAGTTCCCCTAAAGTCAACCAGTTTCTTATAGGCTCGGGTCCTTTCATCCTACGACCAACCATTGATGGGATACAAGTGGCACATGAGAAAAGGAAATATTAAGATACTATGATAAACAATCCAAGTTAACCAAGACGAGAAGAAGAAGAAGCTCACCCAGATCAATCGCTGCCCATTAGAAAATGCATGTGTCAATTCTGTCACACGATGACTATTTGGCGTAACAGGGAAACAGTTGATGAAAAGGGAATCTGGCCTCGAGATAAACTTTCTGATGAACTTTAAATCAACTGCATTCAACAAATGATAAACCTGAAAACCATACAGGTCGGGTTATTATAAGGGAAAGAAAGTATGGCATGATGATAACAGCAATTCATTTATTCAGAAATATAAAATAACAAGTGATCTGGAAAAAAAACATGGTTTGCAAGTTAGGAGAAAAAGGGTAAAAACAGAAATACTTCATTATGAACATCTATCATTCACAATAAAGACAGACAATTTAAATCAACAATGATTAACTTCACTGCAGTGAAATTTCCTACAGAAAATACAAGTAAACAGTGGTTTCCTCCACTTTGGTCTGTAACCATGCATCTACAGCATGTTTGTTAGCCAAGAACTTCAATCATGGAGGTATTGATTTTTGGAGTTCAAATTCCCAATAGTACTTCCCACTCTTGTTTTCTAGTACTGCAACTCCCTCTCTCCCTCTCTCTTTCTCTCTGGAAACTGAAAAAAACAGCAGATTTCAACCATAACTAGCAACCATCGTGGCCAGGACCATTAAATAACAAAGAAAACCTCTTTTACTTATTAAATAACAAAGGATACCTCTTTTACTTACTTTTTTTATAAGTAAAAGAAAATTTCATTCATGGTTCACTACTTTAACTATATATGGATAACATATGGTGAATCATAAATAACAAAACTATGGCCACTATAATGAATATAATAGAAGACATAATAAAATTATCACATTTCAACATAAAATCAATTTAGTAACTTCCAGAAACAAATTTTAATAAAATCTCATAAAGAAAAGACAAGAATGTGAATTCACATTTGTTAAGAATAATGTTGCACAACTCAGACATGTAAATATGAAAGGGCTATGTTACCTGGGCATGTGATAAAACTCTTCTGGTTGGTCTATTACAACTTTCTTCTTCATGTGTATCTTTCGGAATAAAGTCCCAATAGTCAGCAGGCAATGCTCCTCTTCCTCTCTTTTTCTTTAAGAAATTTTCATTTACTTCTACCACAATTGTAGTTTTTCTAAAGAGATCATTCGAGGAAACTTTAAATTTCATTGGTGGATACCAAACTAATGAATTTCCCTGTATGGATCAGATCATTAGTATGAAATTAGAAAGGTGTTAAAAGGAAGAAAACTAACTAGGAGACAGACCAACTTACAATACAATATTTGCAACCCCTGGGTTGTTCTCCAGATATGGAATCGGGCCCCTGAAACATGTATAATAAGACAAAAATGAAAGAAAATCACCAACATGCAAGCTGATAAACTTACATTAGCACAGAGCGAAAGTACTCCATGTTTTATATTGATAGTTACCATAAAAGAATCATGTAAAATAGATATTGAACAAACATAAACACCACATTTCCTACATTTATTATAGCCAGGCAACCTTAAACGCGCTTTACCGAGAGCAACTCAAATAACATCAAGCCAATAATCTCTTACAGTTGTCAAACCAAATCACTATTGAGCATTTAATCTCACTTTCATGACCAAAATTCATCAAAGTGGAAAGTACTTCATAATGTTAAATAACTACCACATGCCTAGAGAAAAAAAAAAAAAAAAAATTAGCCACTCTGGAGTCACTACTTCTAGGTGAAATGTTCTTGGATTCATTTAATGTGGATCTTTCATATTAATTTTGGGGTCGGTGGGTGTGCCTATCATGCAAAAATGTTTGGCTTTACATGTTAGATCATAAATTCTTCTACACACCATTCGCAGTGTACTGAAAGGTCTTCGTGTTTACCCTGGTTAATGTTTTATAACCCTGATACATTTTTAATGAATATACTGTCATTCTATTAGTTCTTTGAGACTAAGGCCTCTGTATCATGTTGGTATAAAAAATTATATACATATATAGTTACTAAAGCTGGCCCAGGTACTCACCTGGCAAGAAGACCAGGTTACAGGGCCAGTATTTCAACCAAGGGACATTTGTCAAGCAGCTGGTTTTTCCTTTAACAAATATGGTAATTGTACTTGATGTACATGTATTTAATGGGGCCAAAGTAAATGAGTTAAAGCGTAGCTCAGTGGAAAAGACATATTTCAAAGGACCACACATTCAAGTCCTACCAATCAGATGATTTCATTTAAGGCCAGGTGCCAGCTAAACCTCTCAGTTAAGCGAGTCAGCTAATTCAAACTCGCTGCAATGCCATTGATTTTGATGCTGCAATACAATTACCTTTAACCGAGTTCCACCAAGTTTGTGCAACTTGATTCACAAATGCCCAACTGAGAATTCGAGCAGGCAAAGTGGCTGGATCATGCAGCTGATTGGCTGAGCCAGTCTAAGATTCATAACTATGGTTATATGGCTATCTTTTCTAGGCTTAGGAAAAAAATCATATCATTATTGAAATAAACCACCAACAGTGATACCAACTAGAATGCTCAAGGGAATCCTTTTCAAAACCAAGGACTATAGCATGCTTGCGATTACAGAGAAGTCAACAGGAGGATCTCAGGTTTGAGCCAATGATTTAATAGAATAGTTAAAATTTAGCAAGAGTGAAGCTTTTTTTTTATAAACAGACAGAGTGAAGCTTATACAGATGGTTCAACTCCAAATAAATTTAACACAAGTCTGAAGGAATATGTGCACTCGTGAAATAAACATCTACTATAGCATGACTTGGTATTATATCATAAAACCAGTATGGAAACAATCTAGAATGCACACAATAAAAAATTTACGTTTTCATAACACAACAATCTTAAATTCTGCACGTGGGGTGAGGTACAGACCTTTATCCATAGATCTTGCCGAATAGATTTACATCCTGGGCAAACCTTATTCAGTATTTGTGCAACTTCTGATAGAAAGTATGGATGGAGTATTGTGCATGGAAATTTAATAATTCCAAAGTGACCTAGAAAGATGAATAAAAGAACTCACCACAATTTCCACAACACAAAGAACAGGAACTGAGGAGGTAGATAATGCGAGTATCATGTAAATTTTTCACCCATACCTTCACAGTGTTTTGTATCTTTCGCACCACATGTGGGGCACTTAGAAGATGGGTTTGGGAGCCCCAGCCTAGGATCAGTGACCCCACTTGAAGCCTCAATTGCTAATACAGAAATCTTCTCCTGTTACGGTGTCAGGTTATTAGCAAAAATTTGTTATTACAAATGCTTAATAGTATTTTAAATATGAAAACCTAATGACACTTTCGAACTTAACTAAGAATCAAATAGTTATTTCACCTGCCATGGAACAAGAAAAATACATGACGTAATTTTCTCAAGTAAAATGTTTTAAATGAAAGCACCAGAGAAATGAATAAGAACAGCCACATTTAGAAACAACAAATAGGAATGTGTAAACATATAATACTATGAAGCTAGTGGGAAATAAATCAACTAAACTGACTAAGGAGAGTAAGCACAATCGAAACACAATTAAAAGAAATTCATTGAACAGCTAACGTATGTGTGGTGAATCTAACCAACATAAAGAGTCATATAATTACCAAAAGGTGTCATGAAAGCAGTAGGCTTCACTCAATCTCTTTCAGTTTGTAGAAATAGAGTTCAAACTAAAAATAAATATTGCATACGCGCGAGCACGAGCACAAGTATGAGAGAAACTAAACGGATTTTTGGAGAAACTTCTAACATTTTACTGTTTTCTAGGTTCCTTATCTTTTATTCTTTTTAGGCTTCAAATTTTTAACCCTTTTAGCTCAAACCTTGCTGGTCAAATTACATAAATCAGATGGAATTCATATGGTATGTATTTTAAGCCAAAATTCAACATTCTTTTGGGTCTAACCACACTTGTAGCTTTTGAACTTTCCATGTAGGCTACAAATCAACAGATAGCAACTCCCTACAGAAGAATCCCTATCATGTTTAATAATTGTAATGCGCAAATTCAGGTCAGACAATGCCATCTTCCATCCCACTACAAACAGGAAAGTGTAGACACACTACCAGCTCATTCAATCATGTCTATTTAGGATACTTATGTATCTAAATAGAATAAAATCAGGCTATAAATTTAACCTGAATCATGCATGGATTTTCAAACCCATCTCAAGACCAACTATAATTATCCAATCCCAAACCCCTTCCAGTGAGGGTGGATTGGGCCTGGTTACCCAATTAACTAATCCACTGCTTTCTTGCATTACACATATAACCACTTTATTTTCACAACAGTTAATAATTCCGTAAATAAGTAGAGATATCAGTGAACTACAATCAAAATCATCATTAGTAGTTAACTCCCACAAAAAAAAAAAAAAAACAGATGAAGTAGCATTCAAGAGGACAAACTTACTCTATCTGGCTCAGTTGCAACACAGAAATTTACACCCGTTAGGATGCCAGATGGCACTTCTTGCTTTTTGTCCGAGTTGACATCCATGGGACTCGGTAATCTTATGCTTCTAGAAACAAATGAAACAACCTACATGGGATATCCAAGCATTAAACAAGGAAAGAGTGACCAATTATTAATTTACTCTGGTACAAAATATTTAACATATCACTGTGACATAAAAACCTGAATCTTTTTTTTAAAGATGTGCCTAATGGCAAAATACGCTATGCATAGCAAGATAATTAAAATGCCTTAACTTGACTGGTAAAGTCTACAAACATTGAAAATCCATGCAATTGACGAAGATTGAAGCTTTCCAGAGGTATAGAAAAGGTTGTGTAAGATTTGTTTACATAAAAGCCAAATTCACCAAAATATTTGCTACCTATTAATGTCCAATCAAAAGCCTGGTTTCAAGACTCAACCGGAGCATATAGAACTTCTTTACCTGATTACCTGTCAAAAAAGAACAGAACAGGAGAGAGAAGATAATATCAATCATCTCTAGAAGAAACTTTAGGGAAAAAACAAAACAATACAAAAATAGTTTTTAAAAAATTAAATCAAGCCAAAATCGCAATTTGTTGATTTTTATTTACATATACCAGGAAAGTATCAAATTTCAGTTTGGTTTCTTAAAGAATTCAAGGTTGTTAAATGCACCCAAACAAAACTTTCAACTTTACTTTGTTCAGTTATGTCAGTAAGTGTGGAATCACCACGAACGAACTTGAACGGAATTACCATCCATGGTTCAATAAGGATAACATTCAGAGAACCATATGATTTATAGCTGCAGTAGATTTGACTTATCAGCGGCATTAATTGAATCTCCATGCTAGTTTTATTTCATCATATAACCCACATACAACTACCAATACATATACTCCAATATGATGGATATTACTGCAATAAGTACATGACAAGAAGTATCCATAACAGGAGAACCGTGTCACCTGACAAGTAAAAACTAAGTTGTCAATTACCATAATTCAAAGCAATCTTAGCATTGATTCTTCATGAAAAAAGGAAAAAAATTATTTTTTTCAAGATGCTATACGAAGAAAATGTTAATAAATGGAACTCATTGAAACAACTAAGATCGGCAAGGGAAAAGAGTTGATCGCAGCCAAGTTTTTTGTATCTATTCCAAAAAAAATCAAGATAACGGCAAGCCACCAAAAGAATTTATATATTCTATAGCTCCATGCAGCATGAGTATATGAAATTATGAAGAAACATTATGAGATGATGCAATTTTTAGTTTTCTAAGAATTAAAGGTGATGCCAACATGTCAGAGAAATTTATAAATGGAAAAAATTTACCAAAACAAGATAAAAGAAGAAAACAAGCAACAATCACGCTATTATACATGGGCAAATTAATAAATGAAGTACACGTGCCGACATGCATTAGTTTATTACATTCCATTGATTATATACCCACATAAATTAAGATCCTTTTCCTAGTCTTGTTTTCTCCTCTATTAGTCAAAACTTTATTCCTGATCTTAAGGAGTTATATAGATGATAACAAAACAGAATATGGTAGCTAGTCAATCTGACTAATGATAAACATGCCTACAATCTAGCCAACAGATGCATGCTGCATTTAATTCAAATATTGAAATCTAAGTAGGAATCAGAATCATGACCTCATAATAACTGTAAATTTAAAAAACCGTTGTAAACGCCACCAATCAAACAAATCCCAGCCAAGTAAAGAAATTCACCAGAACGACTGATCAAATAATGACCACAAACTACCTATAGGCTATTATGCTAGCTCATTGATCAACCAATCAAAGCTACAACAGACATCAAAAGAATTTATTAAAAAAAATCAAGATAACTGCAAGCCACCAAAAGAATTTATATATTCTACAGCTCCATGCAGCATGAGTATATGAAATTATGAAGAAACACTATGAGACGATGCATTTTTTTAGTTTTCTAAGAATTAAAGGTAATGCCAACATGTCAAAGAAATATATAAATGGAAAAAATTTACCGAAACGAGATAAAAGAAGGAAACAAGCAACAATGACTATTATACATGGACAAATTAATAAATGAAGTACACATGCCGACATGCATTAGTTTATTACACTCCATCAATTATACACCTACATAAATTACGTTCCTTTCTTCCAGTCTTGTTTTCTCCTCTATTAGTCAAAATTCTATTCCTGATCTTAAGAATCTATATAGATGATAACAAAACAGAATATGGTAGCCAGTCAATCTGACTAATGATAAACATGCCTGCAATCTAGCCAACAGATGCATGCTGCATTTAATTTAAATATTGAAATCTAAGTAGGAATCAGAATCATGAACTCATAATAACTGTAAATTTAAACAACCGTTGTAAACGCCACCAATCAAACAAATCCCCGCCAAGTAAAGAAATTCACCAGAAAGACTGATCAAACAATGACCACAAACTACCTATAGGCTATTATACTAGCTCATTGATCAACCAATCAAAGCTACAACAGACATCCCCTACTTTCTTCAGCCTAAAAACTCAATGCATCAAACAAAGTGAAAGAAATATCACCCCCAGGAAAACAAGTCCCTCCATAATCAATCAAAACAAACAATGAACTCACTGATCAAACAGACACAGAATCCCCTGTTTTATATCAGCTCAATAGATCATATATCAGGCAAATGACACATGTATATCAGCTCAATAAACCAAACTAGCGACAGGAAGAAGAAACCCATAATTGATCACAAGAATTGAACAAAAACCACCATTGTTATTTATTTATTTTTGAAATGTCTAAAAAAAAACCACCATTGTTATTAGTCATTGATCAATAACCTATAAGAGACGAAATCCCCTGCTTTAATCAGCTCAAAAGTTGATGTATCAAACAAAAAACACCGATAATCTGGCAACTCAATAGACCCTAGAAATTGCAAATACCATTCATCAAAAATTGATATTCACATTGTTCACTGCTTCGCTTTTTGACCCTTCAAACCCCGATACATAAACAAAGTAACAAATTCACTAGCCAAAAATCTCCCACGCACATTGCAAAAACCCTTCAATTTTGTTATCTACCAGGAAAAAAAAACCACAAACCTTGTTTACACGCAAAACAAACAACATCGTCACCATAATGAACCGGAAAAATCCCAAATAAAAACCCAGAAACCAAAAACCAAAACAAAAGGCTAAGGAACATAACACGATCATCCATGCAACAGTAATCTGAAAAAATAAACGGTTTAACAAAGGAAAAAAGAACAAACTTAACTCACTTTTCTTGATGAAAGCAATGTACTTTTGTATCTGCACGGACTCTGCATACACTCCCTATGAGTGAGTGAGTGAGTGCGAGAACAGATTGTACAGAAACTGAATGACTTCTCGTTGTTAAAGTAACTCGGAGTATATAAAGAAGACCAAGAGAGTTCGGTGGCAGAACAGTAAATAAAGAGAAAATTCAGGGGCAATAAAGCATTATAATCGGAGCACTGTGTAAGAGAGGCTCCGCCGGTTTGTTTCAACTGTCAAAGACAAAACGCCGAGTTCAAGAAGCGACTGAACCCAGACCGAGGCCGGGCTATAAGGTCTCTTTCCTACTTAGTTATATGCCCTCACTTTTGGGTTTAATCACGAATTTACCATCCACTTAATATGGTAATGGGTTTAATAAAATTGACAGTGGAGTTACAGAAATTGCTGAGATGGACAAATTATATAACAGGTACTTTAATTGGCGTCATCATTACTTTGCAGTCCGTGATTATTTTTTTACTTTTTTTGGGTTTTCTCATTTAAATAGGGTGTTTTTCAATAAAACTTGAATTTAAATCATAGTAACGCTCTTAATTATTATAATTGATTAAAATTAATAGTCTTGACAGATAAAGATCAAAGATTATTGGCTATTATCAAACCCGTTGAGCATTTGAATATAAAGACAATACTTTATTTAATTATAACGAATAGTTTTATTATAATTTTTATTTAATTGTATTCATTTTTTTAACTAAATTAAATTCATGTTGTTAGTTTCTAATTCAGACAAAAAAAAACAATTAATGTTGTCAGCCATTATTAGTTACCATAAAATCCACTGATTTTGCTCATGAGTAAATGCATGAAATCCATTGATTTTGTTCATGAATAAATGACTTGAGTTTTTTCTATCAATAGAGGCTAGTAGCAATTACTAGTTCAAATTACTTAAACCAATGCCAACAAGAGCCATCCACTCATAAATTTGATATTTCTTAAACTCTATGGACTGTAGTTAGCAGCTCAAATTACAAGTTTTTTTTTTTCTTCCTAGGAGCTCGAATTTGAGGTTACAGATTGATACCTGTTGAAGTATCATGATATGATAATTTAACGATTAAAATTTGAAAATATTTTATATTAATAGTAATTATAATCATAAATATTAGTATTCACATTTTCAAAAATAACATTGTAGTTTAGCCTCTTTCTCACAATTATAATGTCGTAATATTTATAAACATACTAAATAAATAAAATGATCTAACAATTTGAAATCGTGATGAAAGATTGAACTTGTTCTCTTATGTTTGCATTTAATAAAAAAAAAATCAATTGCAATGAAAGGTTTCTTCAAAAAGTCACATTTAAAGATAAATGTTGTCGAGAGATAATATTGAACAAGCTTACATCTCTTATAGAGAGATAATGAATTAATTTCTTTGAAAAAATTGCTCAATTTTATAACTTAAAATTATAAGTAGATACTTTAGTTAATGAAGCTTTAAACTATGCTAATACCATTTGAATAGCTGAAGGCTTGAAACGTTGCTCTTTATATATATATATATATATATATATATATATATATATATATATATATAGAGAGAGAGAGAGAGAGAGAGAGAGAGAGCTAGAGCTAGAATTCACATTAAGAGTTTGTTAGATTTTATGGTTATCAATGATTTTATTGCATAGCATTACGCTATTATATGATTACCAACATAATCTATATTTGTGAATATTTTTCTTAAAAGAGCTCTCTCTTTCTCATTTTATAATTATTTTTGTTCATGTAATAAAATATTTATTCAAGCTATTTGTTATTTAAGTGTTAAATTGCTAGTCTTTGTTCTATCTTCCAACCTACTGATTATTAACAGTTATGAGATTTGATCAAATAACATAATCAATAAATAATTACAAGATTTGACCATAAAATCACAAAAGAAATAAATGTGAAATTAAAATTTTTGGATTAACATCTATTTTGAGGTGTACCATGAAACCTCAAAGGAAATTAAAAAGAAAAAAAAAAGATTAGAAAGTGTTGGACATATATTTTATTAGAAGTACCTTCAAAAGATATGTGACTTTTTAACCAAGCTAGGTTTGCAACGATAATAATTTTAGCGATTTCCACTTCATCTTTATACAGCAAAGACATTCATTCTTGACCGATGTAAGATAATGCAATAATTTACTTTAAACTATATATAAAATCAATTTAACATAATAGATTAATTTATATCCATTAAAAAGAAATAAACATAAATATATATTGGTTTGATTTATATCTATAAAAATCATTAAATTTAATTAAGCTATAAAAAATAAAAGAATTTAGAAAACTAAAAGCTGAATCGCCATATCAACATATAGTACAATCCGAGGTTACTATCAAATATAGGCTAAACATTTATTTTGGTCATATAATTATTTATTGAGTTCTATTTTGATCACATAACTTTCAATTATACGAATCAAATCTTATAATTTTGTTTGGTTTTTTAATTCTATCATTTCAAGAAATTTAATTTTAAAATCACACCGAATTTTCACATTAGTAATAAGTTAACGTTGAGGTGACTACTAATCTCATTTTGACGACAAAATCAACGTCAAATGATACCTAAAACCTCATTTTATCATTTATTAAATTAAAAATTCGGCGAGTCAAATTGAAAAATCAAACTAAGTCGTAGGATTTAATTGACATAATTTAAAATTATTTGACTAAAATAAAACTATCTCAATAATTGTATTATCGAAATAAGCATTTAGTCAAGAAATATAATACAAATAGGCAAAACTGAAACAAACAAAACCATTAATATTGAGTAATTACCAAAAACAATTTTGTAAAAAAAAATTATCCAATATTTTCTTCTTTTTTAAAAAAAAAAAGGAGGACAGTATTGTAATTTTGAGATTAGTACAGGGCATTTAGCATGGCATTATTCCTTTTATAGCAGAAAAAGCTAAAACAACAGTCAGAAGGCCAAAACCGGAAATTCGGAACAAAGAAGCATTGGGTTTAGTGAGGACAGTCTGGTGGCAGTGACTGGTTTTGGTTTTAATGCTCAACTGTGAGGCTCATGACCTATACGTTTAGTGTATCACATACAAATACAAATACAAATACACAGGCTCCGTCTGTCAGATATCTAAATTTAAGATTCTCTCTTAGCATAAAGCTGCCTTTGGTTGCGTAATATGCAGACGGATCTACCCTGGTTGAAACTGAGCACGTCAGATATTGCTATGCTCACTCCTATTTTGCAAATGCTGCTTTGCTTTTTACTGTGTGAATTTATCATCAGTGGGGTGTGGAGATAGGGAAATAGGAAGTGGAAGTAGTGGGTGGCATTGAAAAGAATGTAAAAGTTGTAACGGCGATTTGGAGTCGGACGCACGCAGTGGAGCAGGGCACGGAAAAAGTTTGAGCGGACAGACCTTTTTGGAAACTTTTTGTGTTACTCCAATTTGGTGTTTTTTGGATTTGAAACCTGCTGTCATGAAAAAGTGTTATTTTAACGTGTGTTAAATTTATTATTTTGATATAAAAAAATATGTTAAATATTATTAAAATATATATATTTACACAAATAAATTCATCATAAAATTAAAGAAATTTATAATAAATTTTATCTAATTTATAAATTTCACAGATAAATTCCACCAAATTATAACATTTTTATTGACCAAAAAGCCCATTAGTAAATTTCACAATAGTAACTAAAAAGATTCCCATTGAGACCTAAACTCTAAAGTAATCTTCTATTGCCCCACCCCGACAATGACAACAACGAGGAAAAGCAAAGGGAAATGTGGTACTAATTTTCCTGAGATTTTAGGGAACTTTTTGCCATTAGTATGCATATGAAAGAGATAGGCCATTCAATCATTCATTACCCAAAATAACAATAAAAGGCAGCCCCGTAAAAGTTGTTGCTTTTGCAATTTGCAGCAACGGAATTGCTAACGTCAAGTTGATGGTCAGTAACATGTGTTGTTATTTACATGCGTGGTATTACAATGCTAATCATCTCATTATCGAATGATAGAATAAACGGATCAATTTTGTGTTCCCTGTGGTAAAATGTATCAATTTTTCAAAATTTCTTTAGTTTAAATAGTGGTGAGTATGAAAACAAGTGGATTCACAGACCCGATCCAAACCGATGTAATGGATTGGATTGGGTTGAGATTTTCAAAAATTAAATTAGGTTTGAGTTGAGAAATTTTTTTGAACTTGATGGATTGAGTTGGATCGTGGGTTAAAAAATAACAACTTAACCCAAACCAGTAACTCGGTCATTATATAATTATATTTTATGTATATTAAAATATGTTTATTTTAAGGATTGATGAACTACATTTATATTTTTGTAAGTTAGTATGGATTGTAATATATATTTTGTGTATGTATAATTAATGGAATATATTCATATTTTGATAAATTAGTTTAGATTGCAATATATATTTCGTGTGTGTTTATATATATTCTCGTTTTTTTTTCTTCTTCTTAGTAACTCTCCAAGAAAAATTATAGTTTTCATCAAAGATGCCAATTAGAATTTAAATATGTGAGTAACATTTTTTATATTTTTTAGTTGAGAAAAACCATTTATTCTCATAAAAAAATTGGCTTTTCAATATGCTTTTTAAAAGTTTGTTGAATTGATTTACGTATCCTATATTATTTACTTTATGTTTTTGATATGATGAGGCTTGGTTATGAAGATTTTTATGACAAAATCTATGTCAGTGTTGAAGTTTTGATGGATCAAACACCTTTAAAATCTAGTTTTTATTTACTTTTGTATGGTTTGTATTAAGTTAAGTTGTTTGAATCTTGTGTGAAGTGATTTAAAATACTTAATTTGTAAATGATGGTTTGTAAGATTTAATAAATCATTGAATGTATTTGATTTTAGATATAATAAATGATGAATAATTGTAATAAAATATTTTTTCTTGCATGATATATTTATTACTTTTTAAGTGAAAAAAATACTAAACCTATGATCCAAATTGATCAAAACCGATTTGAATAAGTTGAGTTTTTTTAAACCAAGTATAATTGGGTTGGATTGATTTTTCAGGCTAACTAGACCCATGCTCACCCCTAGTTTTTAGGGTGTTTTGAAACTTCTACTTAATATTACTTCTAATAAATTGAAGAAAAAAAATTGTAGGAATCAATTTGAAATAAAAAAAAAACATTTAGCAATCATAGGGGGAAAATGGTAATTTTTGTAATTCTAAAAATTACCGAGGCAATTATGTAACAGAGAATGAGAAATTTAGGGTTCAATATAAAATTTTAGAATTTTATTACTATGTTTTGCACATAAACATAGTTAAAAGTTAATGATAGGAACAATAGCCCATGTGTTCGATTGTCTAAAAACCCGAAAATTTTCGCTTCGAAATTGAGAAATCTTTTTATTTGAATTCATTGTAAATCATTATTTTCATATTGGATGAAAATTTTACTGATAATTGTTATATAATTTCATTGATAACATGAAAATGATTGTATGGACACTACTTGTGAAATTATGTAATAATTATTAGTAAAATTTTCACCCGATATAAAAATAGTGTTTTGCATTGATTGCAAGTAAGAATTTCTCTCGAATAGAAACCAAAACACAACCTTTTCGGTACCAAACCAAGAAAGTGAGAGACAGAAAAAAATACATAAAAAGGTGTGAAGGAAAAATAGGGTTACGTTTAGAAATAGTTTTCAAAAACTAAAACATATGGTTATGTTTGGAAACAGTTTTTGAAAACTAGAGGTTTGTCAATTTTCTTGTAGATTTACTTCACAGAATTGTGAGAAAAACTCTAAATTCTATTGTCCATGGCATTAAGTTTAGATGATTTAGATATTTAACCGGTTGAAATATATAATTTTAATAAATTACTTATTATTTGGCTTAGATTACATATTTTAGATTATTTTATTAATTTTCCCTATTTGATGGTTATGTTTCTTAGATATTGACTTCATATTGCTTTCACGAATATTGCTTCTTCAATTGAAATTTGAATTTCATTCTGATTTATTTATTTTTTAAAAAATGAATTCCTTCTGTCATTGTCAGTTTGTTTATTTATAATTTTATGGTCAATTGTCTATTTGTTATGTTTAATTGAAAATTGGCAAGAAAAAGTATTCTAGATTATATTTTTACATTGTATCTATTTACCTCAAAATGATTGTAATGAAAATATTGTTTAATTATCATAATTATTTGTTTAAATTATTCAAACATTATTAGGGGTATTCACTAAACGGTTAAAATCGATTAACCGATTGTTTAAAATCAAGTTAGTTAATCGGTTAACTAAATAAGATATATCGGTTAATCAGTCGGTTAATGGTTAAGTTTTTTTAACCGTTTCGACTGTTTAATCAAGTGAGAAATTAATTAATATTAATAATACGTTAGATATAAATATAAAATATAATAAACTAAACTTTTTTAAATATAAATTAAATATGTATAATAAATTAAAAAACTTAATTATATAAATAGTGTCGGTTAATCGATTAAACGATCATACCGATCGAAATTAGTTTGATCGTTTAATGTCAAAATATTTAAGTTAATTCGATCGAAATAATTAAAAAAATTGATCTAAATAAACGAATTAAAATTTTTAAACGACCGTTTCGTTGCGAAGAGCTTTCAATTGGAAAACATGATTTTTCCTTTCATAAAATAATATATAAAATGTAGTAGTTCATGTTTAATGTTCAAGGGCATGGGCTCTAAACAGCTCCAAATGCAATGCAAATATGCTGAATTCACTTATAGCTTCTTGTTGACATAATTTGCAAATCGAAGGAGATATAATATAATAATATATTGTAAATCATGAGAAGCTTTAATGCGTGTGAATAATGTAAAACAAAGAGGAAAAATCAAACTTCCAATTATAGTTATGGAGCACAATAATCCACCCAATAAAATAGTAAAAATGATAGTGGGACTTGGATGTTTAATTTGTCAAATTCTAATGGAGTTGTTATTATTGAATCCAAATAACGGGATCTATAAGGAGCTAACAAGTTGGGACTTTAATGTTTTGGCCATCTCATTATATGTCCTAATTAGCACATTGTCCTTTTTGGGCATTACATGTCTTTTATTACTAAATTTTTTGTTTAGATTAGGTTTAAAATTTATGTTTTAGATTCATCCAAAATTTTATTAGTAATTTTATGTATTTTTATTAGTAACATTATTTTTTGGGTCTTATGTTTATGTTTATGTTATCAATGAAGTTTTTCAAAATTACTAATGAAGTTTCTGACAGATTTAAAACATTACATTTAGGCCCAATTTAAATAAGAAAGGTACTGTTAAATCCATCAGAGATAAGTCTGATTCCACGACAAATTTAACATCAAAATAAAACATTAGGTGTTGAAATTTTGTTTTGTAAAAGTAATTTATCATAACCTACCAAGAATTGTTTATTTTATGAAGAATTTCTTAGCTAGATTGAATCTAAAATCAATATTTTAGAACAATCTAAAACTTTACCAATATTTTTAAAAAACTTCAATAGATAATAGCTTATGATAGCATTTCATCTAACATGACTAGTTTAATGAGCTCAATTAAACCCCTCAACCTTTAAGACTCATTCATCATTGCCATCTCTCTTAATTTTTGGTTGACTTTTTTAATTAACACCTTCTTTATGTGGAGACATAATTTTGTTAATGTTGTGGCGTGGAGAGATTTTTTAATACACTCTGTACATAGAAAAATAAAAAATATGATAATATTTAAGAATTGATTAAAATATATTTAAATCAATAAATTTAAAATAAAAATTATTTAAATTTATTAATTTAAACATACTTTAATCAATTCTCAAACATCGTCTATGTCACAAACCCAAAGAAAATTAATTAATGATAAAATTTTATATAAAGTATTGCTTGGATTAATTGTAGTTTTAGTTTATAATTATTAAAATTTTTTTAAAAATTTTTTTAATAAAATATTTATATAGTTAAAAAATAGGATGAGCTTGCTTTCACGGCAAACTTTTTGTGAAAACAAACGTTCGGTGTCGGACGTTTTTTTGCATATTAATAAATAAAGTAGGAACAGACTAAATTATCTTGGAAAAAATGAAAATCCAAAAATTTGTGTGTTTGGTAAAACAATACAATTGTAAAAATAGTTTTTAAAACGTTTTTCTAACAAAAACATTCATAAAATTTTAAAAAATATTTTATGTTCAATAAAACAAATGTGAAAAATCCATATGAACATAATTTCAGTTTCTTAAAAATTCTTTGTCAGTTTTTGAGCATTTTCAAAGCATCATTTTTATGTTCACATCTTCCAACAGAAGTAGTAGGGTTTACGCGGCATTTGCAAGAGACCTGCATTGAGCTACCAACATTGAAGAAAAGCAAAAAATGAAAATCCAGCGACTTTTGCTTAGTCAAAGTTAGTGCGTATGTATTACAGCTAATCAGAACATGAATCACAGCTGGGATTTGCATCCGTTTTTCCTACCAAAATAATTCCCTCTCTCTCTCTAAATATATATATATATTTATGGGTCAAAAATCAAAATTTAACTACATATTTTCTATATACTCAAGGGCGTACCACAAGGGTCAGACGCAGCTACTCAGTCTAAGTATAATCAGCTTAACAGTGACCGCCATGGCCATCCAACCAATCAGGGACCCTCTTCATTAAAAGTATATATTTGACAATGAAAATAAGATGGGTATTTAGAGAAGTTTCCTTCCATTGAAGAAATAAAATAAAAATAAAAGTAATGCTGTCTCCACTTGAAGATCTGTGAAACCTCAGCATTATTGCACATATCCCAAACTACGGTATTGGACTTCTGGGACACGTGTCAAATTCCAGTGGTGATGCTGTAGCACTGCTTTGCACATTATCGAGTAATAAAGCTTTAATTTTTCTACTCGCAGAAAATATAATATAATAAGTTGGAAAACTGATTCTTCCAGTTTCAGGTAACATAAAGAGGGGGTTTTGAACCAGAGCGAGAAGCCAATGACTGGTTTTGGACCTTGGCTATAACGTATACTTGTTCTTGTTATACAATGTTTCTTTTGATCAGGTCAGTCTCTCTCTTTCTTTTACAGTGATTGCAAAATGCTTGTTATTTTGATGCATTGTTTGTGTAGTTAGTTGACAAAAATATGAATTTTATGGTGGGTTCTGGTATAAATTTTGCTGGGGTTTTATGTTGAATTATGGCTTTTTTGTTGTTGAATTTACGATTGTTCCATGGGTTATTCTTATATTTGGCTTCATGCGTCTATTTGTTGTATTATGAAAAATTGTGGGTAGTTTTAGGGTGACGAGGTTTTGCGTTTTTTCTATGGGTTTTAGCTTGAGAACTCATGTGGGTGAGTTTGTATCTTGTTTGAGATGTGTACTGTTGTATGGAGAGTTTAAATTCAGTTCTGGATCTACGAAGAGTATTTGAAAAATGGGTTGTGCTTAGTTTTCGTTATATTCAACACCTAATAGAAAAGTAAGCTAGAGAATATTTGCAAAGAGAAAACCCTGAACATGGGATTTTGAGCAAGTTATCTGAAATTTAGAGATTCTAATTTCTATGTTAATATGCATTAGGTGATCGATGCGAAATATTGAAGGTTTCCCGCTTTATATCTCTGGAAATTGAAGGGTTCACAGAAGAATGTATCTTGCTCTGCAGTACTGTCTGATGAGCATAAATCATGATGTGAGAAGTCGCTTTGGTTTATGCATAAATGGTCCTGTTCAAGATTTATTTCAATTTTAATTGAAGGTTAAAAATGCACTAGAGTGCAATATTGGAGCACAAGAAATATCAATTCCATATCGGTGGAACTTAAAAAGTTAGGTTTTGATTGGTGTTTCCTATAACTAGAGTTGTCTCTTTGGCATGGACATAGCCAATAGCAACAACGTCAGCCAGCCTTCAAATCGTTTCTGCAACTATTACAAAGTCCCAAACCTTACTGAAACCATTTTGGATGCAACCCAAGTATCTAATTTAAAAGATCGCTATGTTCTTGGAGAGCAATTAGGATGGGGACAATTTGGTGTGATTAGTGCATGCTCGGATAAGTTAACTGGAGAGGTACTGGCTTGCAAGTCTATTTCTAAGGATAAGTTGATCACCATGGACAATGTGCGCAGTGTGAAGCTTGAGATTGAGATAATGGCTAGGTTATCCGGGCACCCAAATGTTGTTGATCTCAAGGCAGTTTACGAGGGGGAGGATTATGTGCATCTGGTGATGGAGTTATGTGCAGGTGGGGAGCTTTTTCACCGGCTTGAAAAATATGGGAGGTTTTCTGAGTTTGAGGCCCGGGTTCTTTTTAGGCATTTGATGCAAGTGCTTAAGTTTTGTCATGATAATGGTATCGTTCATAGAGATTTAAAGCCAGAAAACATTCTCTTGGCCACAACGTCCTCATCCTCTCCAATTAAATTGGCAGACTTTGGTCTCGCAACCTATATAAAATCCGGTAAGGCATATGTTTCGTGTAATCTTAAATCTGGAATATTAGGTTTCATATCCCTAAGATAGTATTGGTTTTGTGTAAACAGGGCAGAGATTGCATGGCACTGTTGGGAGCCCATTTTATATAGCTCCTGAGGTATTGGCAGGGGGTTATAATCAAGCTGCTGATGTATGGAGTGCGGGGGTTATTTTGTACATTCTTCTAAGTGGGATGCCTCCCTTTTGGGGGAAGACTAAGTCAAAGATTTTTGATGCTGTTAGGGCTGCAGATTTAAGGTTCCCTCCTGATCCTTGGGATCACGTATCTGAATCTTCTAGGGACTTGATCAGTGGGATGCTCTGTATAGATCCTTCCAAAAGGTTCACCGCTGAAGAGGTTCTAGGTATGTCAGTGCATTGATAAACTTCCCGTTAAGGACTTGAAATGTCTTTCTAGGACTTAGAAGTTAAACTTGTTGTTGACTACAATTGACGTAAAATTTGCTTAACAATAGTGAGGTTATTTGATGAATGGTGTGATAATAGAAATTGTAGATGTGTCATCTTTGGTAAGTTTTTAAATGGAGCCATATTTAAATTAAAAATGTTTGAAAAAGCCCTCCATATGCATGCATTAAGCTTTCAACCCTAACACATGACAACCATCTCAGTTGTTGTGGTTTGCATACCATCCATAGCCTCAGATTCGGTTATGTCATGGAAAAAAATCACAATTAATAGTTATAAATAGCCTTCCTAATTCAATTTGTAAGTTCATTGATCTAATATTACGAATTTATGATGTGATCT
Organism: Bretschneidera sinensis; assembly: GCA_023935145.1. Lineage (NCBI taxonomy): Eukaryota > Viridiplantae > Streptophyta > Magnoliopsida > Brassicales > Akaniaceae > Bretschneidera > Bretschneidera sinensis. The sequence goes on from CM043703.1 coordinate 12,553,083, forward strand.
AATATGTAGTCATTAGTGATGGAATTAATCAATGAGGTCATATGCAGTCATTACTGATGAACTTAATCAGTTAACTGCAGTATTTGATGAATCGAATTGTAGAACTGGTACTCTCTCGGTGGCACTCTTATAAAAACCCATTGTATGCTTTCAATTTGACTGTATAAATTAATGCTTCAGAAGCTAGACAGGATATTTTTATTCCTTAATTTTTGCTTATGGTATGGGTTACTGCCCTTCGCAGCTCACTCCTGGATGGAGCATTGTTCAGAAGCAGCGCAAGAACCATACAAGCAGAAAGGCCTTGGTTGCAGACAGCTGGAAGTTTGTGGAGCTTCTTTCTCTACCCCATTCATTGCCAGGAATGAGGACTACAGCTTCAGCGATTGCCAATTGGGACAATCGCCTGCACTCACTTGCAAATCGTCATTTTCCTCTTTCCTAGTCGATGGTATTGGCGGTACTCCTTGCTCCACTGGAGGGTTTTCTTTTACCAGTTGTTGCGAATCAAGCACAGCAGTCTTCTCATCCCCAGTTCCATCGATGCCAAGCTTTACCTTCTTCAGTCAAAGTTCTTCAGTTGAGCAAGGAACCTTGTCGTTGGGATTTAAGGCCAACATTCCAAAAATGAATGAGAAATGTGGAGGTATTTTTGCTTCTTTTATTCCTTGCCATATATGTTGATAAAAAAATAGCCAAATGAATTTATGAAGTCCAAAATTGTCGATGTGTCAGATGATGATAACGATTATAACACTGAAATAAATGAGACATGTACGAACTACCTATTTTTAGGAAATGGCTTATGGCACAACATATTTACACCCACCCCCCCCCCCCCCCCCCCCCCCCCCCCCCCCGGCGCAAAACCAACACAATTGGCTTAATTATTTACGATATGAGATTGAACCAATAGGACCTAAATTCTTCTTAAGTTCACTTTCCTCTTAACAACAAAATCACCTAATAAATTTGTGCCCTTTCTCCACAAGGATCTTAATCTGAGCTCTTCATTTCACATACAGAATCAAACTTGGGAAAGCTATTTGTTTTGCCGGATTCTTCACTTCCTGATAGGCGCCAGGTAGGAGAAACGGAGCACAAGTCAGAAATTCGGAAGGTAGGAACCAATGGGTCTAGGATTTCAGGCATCCATAACAAAAGGAATCACACAATTGAACTTGGTGAGCTTGATCAGCTTGATGTCATAGTGACTGAATCAGTCATTCGTTGGGCATCGTGCACACATATCCCAACTCCCCCATCTCTTAGATTATCACTTGTCTGCTAGAAGAACAAATATATGCCAAGACAAAAGAGAAATATCATTTATGTTGAAACTGACAAACACTACAAAATGGGAAATATATGAGAACTTGATGCAGAAATTGGCCAGCTGAGGAGCTGAACTCGGGTGTGTCCTCTTTGGGCATTATTGATGTGGTGTGGGACTGTGTTCAAGTCATGATGACTTTCTGATTTTCAAAATTGTTGATAATTGTAAAGTACAAAGCCAGATGTTTAATGGGATAGCTGCTAGAATTTGCATATTCAGCTTCTAACATTTACAGGGTGACTTGTGAAAAGTGTTTTTGATATCTAATTGTTTGTACTTTGAAATGGAGATATTGGAGTTTCTGTCTCAGAATTATCTACTGTACTTTTTATGCTTTTGAATTTCCTGTATATCTTTAGAGTGTAATGTCACAGTAATGAGATTTTTGGTTGCAGTTGGGAAAAAAATGTAATCGTGCGTTTGCCGGGAGTCGAACCCGGGTCTATTGCTTGGAAGGCAATTATCCTAACCGTTGGACTACAAACGCCTTGGGTTATCGTGAGGCTATAAATTTATTTAACCATTGTTTTCATGTGAATGAAATTTTCAAAATGTAAATGTTCTTCTATTCGCTCCGTATTTGACTTGTATAAAAAGGCAGAAAAACAAGCACATAATAACGCCAAAGCTTAAATAAATAAAACTACAACCCTAACTTAATCTAATGGGCTAAGATCGCAATGTTTCTTTTTGAATTGGGAGTTGCAAATGATAAAACCCTCATTGGCAAGCTTAAATCCTTTCCCAAAAGTCGTCATTATCCCACCTAAAGGAGAAGACATAACCTCTAGATTAAAACCGCACCTTCATGTTTATTAGCAAATTGAAATCATTGAATCAGTAACCTGTTACCATTTAGACGACCATCTTGTAAGCTGAGCTCCACATAGAGATTCTGTAATTGTTGGAATTATGATTTAGTAAGAACTATGAAAAAGGAAAAAGGAAAAATGTAAAGAAGAGGAGAAATGTAATCTTGAAAAGAAAGCTTCTCATTTCTTTTACTCACTTTTATCTCCCACTAAACACGGCTCAAGTTAAATTCAGCATCTTCTTAATAGAAGCCATGTGGGTTTGACCGCATGAACCGAGGACACTAAGAACACAGTTACCTTAAAAATATAATTTCATCATCAAGGGAAAATGTTCATTTTTTGGGTACATTGACAGAGATGAAGATCAAACCCAAGACATACACAGACGAGTTTCGCCATCACCATCTAGGTATCTACTCATCAGAGAAATAAATTCTTGCTCCTTTACCATCCATGTTGCAGTTATATCTACATCCTTGCACAAAGTTGCCGCAAAGATTAATGAATGAGCTCTAGACATGGGTTAATTCATAGACAAACAATCATCCACATGTAAAAGAAATGAACATAAGGAATTCCTACTATCAAATTTTCCAGCAAAACAATCACTCAATTCTTCTCCTATGTCACAAGTACTGTAAGCCTCTTAAACATACAACACTTTCAATGAGTCCGACTTATGATAAAAAAGAGATTGGCTCAGTTGCTCAAAAGCCAATCTTAGCAAAATTTTATAAAATGAAAATAACTGGCATTCACCCAGTTTTACAATACATTTGTCGGAGCTCAAGGTAATAAAATAATATGATGTCACCTATAGTAACTTTCATGATGCAGGAGCATATTCTTGGATTGCTGTTGCTAGCTTATTCCGATCCTCCTCTGTTTTCGTCCTAATTAAGAAAGTACGTGCCACGACACTATCACTATTGGTACCATCATCACCCTACGAAAGCCAAGCAAAGTCAGCTACCATAAATTTCAATAAGTAGAGTACAAAGTATATACTTCAACGCAAAAGGACCAACAGAATATAAAACCTAACCATTCAATGGGGTCATCCATGACTCATGGATCAAATGCTTGTATTTTAGGCTAATTATTCGAACCATCTCCGCAAGATAGGCTTATAGAGTCATAGTTAACTTCAACTTCCAAAATTTATACTTCATAATTCGTAGTTAATGTTGCCATATGAGACCTTGGCTCAATAGTTAAGGCTGAGACGCTGAGAGTCCTAAAGGTCCTAGGTTCGAGTAGTTTGTGCGTGTGTTTTAATAATAATAATAATAATTCGTAGTTAATGTCTAAAGAAAAATAGAAGATTAATCTGACATTGATATACTGCCCTCCAGCAGAAAAATTAAAGCATGTACAGAAATATATCTGAAAACAATGATCCAAACTAAAGATTGATTTCGAGTTAACACACCCAGCTTGGGAAAAGTAAACAATCAGAAATCGAGTTTATCCTTAGGAATGTTGCATTCTGTACATATGATCCTTCGCAATTTAAATTTTGAATAAAGCTTTATCAAATATTACCGAAGTAAAAGCAATTTGATAAAGCTTAATCAAATAAAGCTTTATACATTGCATCAGAAGCTTAAACTAACCAAAATTTTGAATTTTGAATTTTGAATATGCAACCATTCAGAATTATCATGTATTACCGAAGTATGAAATATTGCAACGATCGAATTCTTTTGTGCATTTGTCTTGATTCCTGGATATAGCAAAGCATTAAGCAGCACCTTTCCCACCTATCATCAGTCAAATGTTACAGAAAGAGCAAGTCAAGTACTTAAGGAAGTTTTCACGGCAAAATAAGAAGGAAACTTTATGCTGCATCTACTAAGAGAATGCCATGCATGTATATTCAAAATGAGAAAGCAAAGGAAGCAAAAAGATTTTAAATCATGCCAAAGAGTTGCAAAGTATATTTCAGAGGCAGAAATGGACAAAAAAATGAGTGTTAGAAAACAATTTCCATCCAGGAAGTAATATACATATTGAATTCCACCAAAAGTTATATTCAGTTCATCATCATCATCTACTTCATCATAATCATAATCACCAGTTGCCCTATTTCAGGTAACTCATCCACAATATCATCAGTCACCTTAGATTAAGCAATGCAAAGAGCATGTACTCCTTGGCTACATGATCTGCTTGCCATGAGCCAAACCAAAAATCAAAAGGGGTTGAAAACATGAAACAGATTTCAATTAGCCATCACTGTTTTCATGATAATGTATTCGTAATTAAAATTAAATTCTCCTGTCCAATGCCCAGCTAATGCATTGCTTGAAATGCTATACTAAGAATTATAGACGAGAACTAAAAAAGGGACAAAGTTTTGGCTCAGATATCTGTTACCAATGAGACAACAAGAAAAATAGAATTTTCTAGCAACTGATTCACCCTATATAATCTCAAAAGGTACCACAACCTCTAAAACCACCTTGCAGGAAAGTGACTGCTTAATCGTAACTATGATGCTTTCAACTGTTCACTTCATAACTACATTTCTTTTGACTTTTTCCCATCTCTTGTTTTGGGATAAGAGAGAGCAGGTGCAAGCTCCAAAGTGTCTTCAGTAGCTCCACAAAGCTGATCATTCCTGCTCCTTGTAGGAGTCACTTAAAGAATGACATCGCATGAAGCTATTAAACTAGCTATCACTACTTCAAAATCATCTACCAATAATACCAAAAAAACACAAAAACCTTGTCATACACATTTATCCTGTTTCTCCTGCCCAAATCTACACAATAAATTTCCAGTCATACTTCCAACAAATGGGAATGATCTCCGATAAATACAACTATGATAACAGAGACACTACAATACCACTAAAAACTGCAGTCTTTAATATTGCTTAAAAATATCAAATTCAGAAGCATCAGGATTAAGAATTGGCACTAGACATACTTTCCACTTCAGAATCCATAGAAAACATAAATACTTTTGACATAACTGCCATAAATACAACATGTTGAATGTATATAAATGAACTTAAGAAGAAAAGGGTAATTTACTAGAACAAGCATTATTTAAATTCTGTAAACCAAAATGTCTCAGAAGAAACATACATCGTTTCGAACAACAATTGTTGGTTTTGATTCTTTTGTCCCCTTGCTGACGCCTTCTTTGCATTTAATGCAAAGCTGCCCTGTGCCTTTATCTTTCCATGTATCTTTATCTGCCGGATCACTTGACTTTATACAATATGGAAAACAAAAACCAAAGAGTACTTGTCAACTCATCAAATCTAGGCAGAATCAAATGCACTTATAAGAAAATAACCAACCAAGCTCGTTCACATTCTTTTTTTATAAGTAAAATCCAATATCATTCACAGTCAGAATGGAAAGTAAAAGATTTGGGTGATTCTGGTGGTACAATTAATGTTACCAGAAGCAGCATGAAATCCGAGAAGCATGACATACAACAAGGGTTTACTCAGTAGTGGTGGTCTAGAAATGAGTACCACTAAAATTTTCAAAGAGATCACCAGGAACAGGATCCAGGATCTCAATACACAAGTGTATGCAAGCACACTCAGACATATGCATTTGCACACACAATCAGATGAACAAGTAGCGTGTGGTTGATGCATCGACAAGAAAAAAATGTGAGCCTGATGATGTGGAGCACATGCAATGTGAGCCTGATGTTGTGGAATATGCAAGGCGTCTTGCCTTGTTTTCAAGCTAAGATAGCTCCATTTAATTGCATTACCAGTGATACATGTATGATGTACATATTCCCATTCTCTAAGCTAAGTCCTTGCCTTGCCCAGATCATGGTATGGAATACTTCACTAGTGAGGATGCTGATAACTGATACCATTATCTATACATTGAAGAATCAGTATCGATAATTGTCATATTTAATCATAGCAATTTCCAGGTGTCCAGCCTGTGTCATTCAATGATTTTTCCTATTATTCAAAGTTTATTACTCATTGAACATATCAAAACAGAATCATCTCAACATAATATGCAGTATATATGAATTTGAAATGGAAATCTTTGCTTCTAAATGAGAAGTAAATTGTGTGGCAGAAAAATGATAAAGCAACTAAACATATTTGAAGCTATGGTAGGAATAAGGTTATTTCCTAGTATACAGAACTAGTAACATATAAAATATTGGTAATGTGCAAATGCAAATAATAATAATAAAATAAAACCTTTGAATGATGTCTCAACAAGAAAAATTGTTATACAAGTTTTCACAAATACATACCTTGACATAAAGCTTGCACTTGACTTCATGGACTACAACAATACCCGTTTCCGCGGACTTCTTTAAAGATGGGCTGGTAGGCTGAGGCAAATCATCTTCTGAAAATCCAAAAAGACATTCAATATGAACATGAGGGAAAAGGTTGAGTTCATAAGGATTCTTAGAAAATCAAAGTGGCCCAAGATAAACTCTAAAAAGTACATGTGCTCTAATCACGAAAGTAAACAAACATACGTGTACTTATGAAAGAACAAAAGCAATCATATCTTGAAACACAAACCCTCAAGTAGAAAAATGAAACAAAGTAACTGCAGAAGAGGATCTACATGGATTCAGATGTTTATCTACTACACTTGCAAGCAGCAAAGAAGAGAACATACGAAGAAAAACATATATGAACTCGGTAAACTGGTAAGTTGGCAAAAATTATCTAAACATTAGTCAGAAATCAGCCTTACCATTTTCTTATTAAGAGAGTTTACAAGTGAAATAAATAAGCTGCTAACATTTCAGGTAGACAAAATCATGAACCTACCAAAATTTTTTACCATAGGTGCAAAATCAAAGACATTTTTGTTTCTCTCTCTCTCTTTTCTTTCTTTTTTTTTGGAGGGTGGAGTTTTTAGTGGACATCAGCATCAATACGCTCATTTTTTGAGCACGTACGTATATGCTCTTATGGAAAATCTCTTTAGCATTGCAAAACTAATTTAGAATTTGACAACTGGATAAATGCGATGTACCAAAACGATAACGGACAATTAGGCAACATTCAGTCATCACCTCATTTTTACTATCTTACTCAACTAAAGACTCGCATAATAATTTTGACCTGAACCTACATAGCCCAGCTGTTAATTGCATGTGGATACTTTATTTGTAAGATGAACTAAATATTAGAACATACAGGAAAACCAGACTATTATTAATAATAACAAAAATGCATGATAAAGTTAAGAAATAGCAGCTTAAACAGATTCCAAAAAGGAATAAACGGAGAAAGTTCCATTTTCTCACCACCATCCACATCATCTGAAGCATTATTAGTGGGAACAGAGCATTGACTTCCTAAAATCAAAACACAGAAGTAGAATGTCAGAATCAACATAAATCTTAACTAGATAAATAGAATCGTAACTGGGTACATTTCAAGTAGGGGTGGCCACGAACCGATTGAGTAATTGAAAACTCGAGCACGGCTCGCGAACCTTAATTGATTAATCTAGCTTAGTCGAGTACGAGCCGAGCTTTAAAACCTATGCTCAAGCTCGGCTCGGCTCAGGTTTGACTCAAGCTCAAACGAGCTCAAGCCTAACAAATTCACCTATTAAATCAAAAGAAAAAATAAATATTTAATAAAAAATAAAATAATTTATAATTATAATAAAAAAATATAATTGAGCCAACTCGTGAGCCAAACGAGCCGAGCTTCTCATTGCTCTAACTCACTCGAGCTCGGCTCATAGCTCTATAATACCGAGCCGAGTCGCACCTCCATGAGCCGCTTGCGAGTTGGCTCGCGGCCACCCCCTAGTTTCAAGGTGTAAACATTGATCTTCACACACTTTCAAATTTTCTTCTTACTCAAATTCTTTCATTTATAACAATAAAAGCATCAACTAAAAGGGTATCATTTTCAATAAAGCTCTAGTGAGAAGTACAGATAGGTAGCTTCAGTTTACATAGTAGTCTATAGAATTTTTTAGGTAAATATTACTTTTCCCTCAAATTCTTTTATTTTAATAACAATACCCACATCAACTAAAAGAGTATCAATTTCAATAAAGTTCTAGTGACTAGTTATTTCACCTTTGCCATTTAACTAAACTTCAAAACTCTTTGATTTCATTATTTCAGTTAGGTTACAATTTAAAATGTGGCTCACATTTCCTGTGGAAGATTTTGTTTTCATTTTCTGTGGCAAATGTTCTCAACATCTAAAAGACACAAGTTGCATCCATTAGAAGCCATGATAAACATGTCACCAATGTAACACAGTTAACAGTTGACACCCACCAAACAGAACAGAGCTTTGACTGTTGGAGAATACGCCAGTTTTGTTGTTTGAGAATACACCAAATTGGTTGTTGGAGAATACACCAGATTGGTTGTTGGAGAATGCGCCAGATTGATTATTGGAGAATGCGCCAGACTGATTGTTGGAGACTACACCAGATTGATTGTTGGAGAATACACCAGACCTCCATGAAGTTGCAAAGCTTGTAGTTGAACCTGCTGGAGTGAACACCGTTTTCTCCTGAGATAATTTAACATCATTATTCTTGATTTTTGGCACCAATTTCTTCTCTATGGCATGGGATTCATCAGGAGACAAACTTCCCCCTTTTACAGCATTTACTTTAAGCCAGTTGACAACATCACTGAACTTCTCCTGCAACAAGAAGATAGTGGAGTATACCTATCAAGTTGGCAATAATACATACACATCCTGTATTAACATAGACTGGACTAGAACTTCATTAGTTAGAAAATATTAATATGAAAAACATGGTCTGTTGTGAATAAATACAGTGCAGGACAAAGTGTAAGTGTTGAGTGGAACAGGAAGAAGTACTGAGGTGCTGAAATTGATACTGATATTTTCCTGATAAAACATATACCTATAAATTCTAAAACAGCTAAGAGTTTGACCTTAAGGAAAATATGTACTACAGAGTAAATTGCTGCTGATATATTTTATTCTTCCGTTCTAAAGTTAGACATGTAAGCCGATAATTTTTTTTAATTAATTTAATCCATAAAACCAGCAGTATAGTGACAAAAAGTGAGCCAAGTCCAAAATAAAAGGTCAGTCACATACACCCACACGTGGATGCAAATGGGGAAAGAAGCCACCTAATTGGGCTAAACTAGAATTTCTTCAGCCCATCAAATGTGTTCAGAAGGTACTACAAGAATAATTGCATTATGAGAGCAAGCGGCTAATAGCGTTCAGGAAGATCAGAAGCTGTTAAAAATTACCATAATGTTTGAAGCATGAGCAAGATAGTCTCGAACCCCATCTTCCCAAAGCTCATCTGGGTGATTCTTCAATTGTGTTTGCACCCAACTGTTCAGAAAAAAAAATACATATATTATAATGGAAAAATAAGGATTACTTCTACGATGTTCACAAGTCCAAGGGAAAATAACATGACTATTGGAAACCAGGGAAACATATCTAATAATTTTAACAAGTATCAAGGCATCAAATATTATAGAAACTTCAGTGTAGCATCACTATATAAAATAGGATCATGTAAGACAATGGACACTCTAAATTTGATGACAGAAACTTTGTAAGAAACACGAGACGACACCACATAATGAAAACACAGGTTCTGTGATAGAGGATTAAACAAATGCACCTTGCAAATTGCGAATTAAGAGCTCGCACATGCTGTCGAGATGACTCAGCCCGGTGCACATCCAAGTGCGGTGTTTCCATCAACTGCTGTTGTGATGGTTCTGCTCTTTGAGCATCAAAACGGGATCCTACCATTACTCTTTTATTTCCAAACTGCATTGTCATTGAAAAATATATGAGAAACTTCCACAGTTTGACTGATACAACAAAAACAAGTAATAAGAAGAATCAATAATAAACATACGATATAAAAAAACGTCTACAAGAAGATTTAATAATATGTATATGACATTGAAAAAAATTCGACAAATTTTAATATCAAACCATCAATTAACCATTCTGTTGTGTCTTAAGAAAACCAAAGATGCCAGAATGTTGCACTATTGATGATGCTGTGACCACGATTTAAGAAACGTCTCAATAGTGCAACCAGCATCCACCCATCTAGATTTCTTCCAATAGAAATTTCTTATCCAGTGTACTAGAACATCTTCTGACAGCTCTTCCTTACTAGCTTAGGTTTCTTCTAATAAACGGTTTGCCATTGATTATTACACGAAGCCGGAATCATAAAGTAAATCAGCAATGTTGGGTCCAACTAGAGTAGAGCACTGTTACACGGGACTATTAATGGGTTCCAATAAGTTCCAGCAAAGTATGTTTTACACAATTCGGTGCTACTTGGCAGCTTTATTCATGATGGGATACGAACAAACAAACGACTTCCTAGGTAGAATTACATATTTCCATCATGAGCAAAAATAGCACTCACAACACAAAAGCACATAATCTCTGTAGGTAACAGAGTAAAGATTGCAGAACCAGAAAACTTTATCCAATAATTGGAAAAGTGAAGGGGAACTATAGCTCCTATTCTCCAACTTGATCAGTGATATACTTAGTCATCGAAAATAAAACATGTAATTTACTATATGTTTACATATATGGGTGATTTTCTTTAGCTTACCCAACTTCCCTAGCTCCGTCACAGCTCAAAGTCCTCGAATTCTCAACACATTTAGTAAACACAGAGGTAGTATTCACAAATTCGTGAAAATTACTAAATTAAGAGTAGCCAGATATCAACAACTGAAAACAGCCAGAAGATTAATTTTCCAGCATTTGCTCATTGAAACTAAAGCACATAAATTTGCTACACAACCAACATCTAGCTAAAAACCAGAGTAATATATGTTCTTTTAGCTACAAATAAACTTCAAACTCTCCTCAATTGCCATATAATCAGGTTATAATTACATATCATAAACAAAATATCTCTTCTTCCCCAGACCCAGCAACCAACCTGAGCTAAATACAAAAACAGATATATCTATATATGCATTTCAGTATAAGATAAGCTAATAAAACAGGAAAACCAATCAGGGTTTTTCATTTTAGAAGACGAAAAATAATTGTAAAAAAACTCACATCAGAGTCGTTCGTGTCCGGGACAGAGTCCGACAAAGCGGAACGTTTCGTTCCGTTCATGATCAATGGTTTCGGTGAAAGATTGAAATAGAAAAGGGAAAAAGAAGATGCAAAAGGGGGGAAAATATTAGGGTTTTTGTTTCAAATTTCCTTTTTTTTTCCTTCTAGCTTTTGATTCAGGCTAACAGAAAGAGAAGAGCCTTTTCAATTGGGGGGATAAAAAGCGAGTGATTAAATCAAAACGGGCCAACTGTGGTTGTATGATCAGGTGGGGAACTAAACTTTCAATTCAGACCGTTGGATTCTGTTCCTGATTTGGAGGTTAAAAGAGGGACCGCTTTCAGCTCCACGTGGGCCATGTGCTCTATAACTATCACTGTCTGCTCTCATGGGCCCACCACCACAATGTGCCAAAAAATAGATCAAATTGAGCCTATACCTCTTGAACCAAACGTTATTTGGGCTTCGTTGTGCAATTCTTGTAATTTTATTTATTAACAAATTAAAAAAATCTGTTTATTCATGAATTAAAAAAAAATTATATTCATGACTTATATTCTAATGAGCCAATTTTTAACTTGAAAAGGCTTACTTATAATTCTAATCATACTTGTGGTGCTTAGTATTGACTATGCTAGAATTTTGTATAAATTTATTGTGACTCATCTGTTGTAAAAATTGTGAAGTAAAATATATTTATGTTTATTGTAAGTTTTACTTCACAATTTTTTTTACAGAAGTCACATTATCTCTCAAATATGTGCTTGTTTCTTGAACAAATCCTCATAAAAATAAATATGGATAACAAAATTTCAATGATCATTATTATTTCACATTGAAAAGATATGTTTAAAGAGAGTTAAATATAAACATTATTTCGTGACTTAAAAAGCTGAGTATACTTTTAAAACTGGCGGGCATGATCAATCTTATATGTAAGCATCTCATTTCCCTTTCTCATGTATGTGTTTCTTAAACAGAAAATTTATGACATATAAAAGCATTGTAAATTTCATAAATTTATTGGTTGCTCGTGATTTTATTATATCATGGTGAAGTGTTATGCTATGGTCTTCTATAACTCCTTTGATGATACATCATGCAAAGGTCATGATAACCCCCTCTCATCCTTTCTTCGTTAGGAAAAAAATATCATATTATTTTTTAGCCACTGAAATTCCATGTTTTCTTACATTTACACAATCTTTGGTAAGGAAGAGTAGGAAGAAAAGGAAAGTAAAAGGATAATCTTCCATCCAAAATTCAAATTTAGATTGAATTTTAGGGAAATAAAAGGAATAAAATAACAGGAAAATTCTAATGAGATTTGGAAGTAAAATTATTTGAGGCAAGTAAACTACAAACTAAAAAACTTCCCTTCCCCCAATTTCATTCCTCTCAAACGAGTATCTACCTCCTTATTTCCTGCCCTAACATACTAATCAATGTCCACTAGGCCGTGTTAATTAGGAAACCAAAGTATCAGATTTGAAAAATGAAGAGTAAGAAAAAGAAAATAAAAAGAATAGGAAATGAACAAACAGTGACTAATTTCTTTTCACTTGATTTGTTTGAATGCCACACACAACGAGGATAGCACTCCCCCTCATCTCTCAAAACTCCACCTGGATTGATTGAGACAGAACCTCACACTAATGGCCTTCTTTCCTCATTTTCTTTGATGTTCTTTGATTTCTACGCTTTTCTCTTCGTTTGAAGGGGATTTCTGCTTAGAGACAACATACGAGCTTGGACTCTTACCAGGGGGCTTACTATCTGGCACCATCTTCAATATGATTCCCATGGATATGAGCAGGAGCCCCGATCCATGCTGTTCAGTCAACGGCTTTGTAAATATCAAGTATGACAGCAACAATGTAACTGCCTTTCTAGCAGTAGTTATCTGCATACCAGTAAATATCGCAAACCACTAATTAGACATATCCAAGAAAATGTTAACGCAATGTATTTTTTAACATAAGAGGGCATTTCTATAAATAATAAAATAGTTAAGCAGCATTTTAAATTGAAATAATCAGTGCAATTGGAAAACTACAAGTAACATATTATCTTTTAATTGATATCTAGAAACAAAAATGCAATAGAGTGATTTTAATTAAAAGGTAAAAATAAGATAAACTAGTTGATATTTGAGCAACATGAGGTCGGAAGAGAAAAAAAAAATGTTTACCATGGCAGTGGTGGCAGCCCCAAAAAGAGCAATGAGGGATAGAACAGACACTTGACCGATGAAAGTCGCCATAGCTTCAAACACCAACACCCCGTACACATAAGGATGCTGCAATTCATTGCATAAACAATATAAGTATCAGTGATAGGAAAGTTACTGTGACAATGAAAAGCTTAAAGATAAAAGTTTCAAAATAAAGAAAGTTGGGGCAATGGCAATCCAAATGTTCCATTGCTAGTATTGATTTTAAATGGTACCAGAACTGTGTATCAAAGACTCGAGGGCCATATATAATTTACATCTATTTGCAATCCACCAAAAAAACTACTATTTTTTATTCTTTTGGCTAAGTCCATCAAATAATAGTCATATTTGTCCACCTTCACCGACTGAAAAAACCTTCTCTATGACCTAAAAGTTGTATGCATTTTGGAAGCATGTCTCTGTACCATTAATACTTCATAGGAGTAATATAATGCTCCAAATTTTTTTAATAGGGTATATTCCCAATGTCCAATCTTACAAAAAACCCACTTGGGTCTTGACTAAGTCCAGGGGTTTTAGTTGGCAAAAAATATACTAATGAAGCAGATAGTCAACTACCAAATCATTGATTTCACCTAGGAAATTCATTTGAGTGGGCATTGTGGGCACGTTATGCATGACTTGACTTCAAAACCTTTCTTACTTTAAGGAACAAAACGGAAATTTCTTTTATGCAGGTAAAGGAAGAGCAAATAAAAAATGAGCAGATTATAAAAAATAAAATATGAAAAGCTATTGTTCTTTACTTGAGAACAAGAACTCCATGCCCTAAACAGCTCTCCTGTTAGAATCATGGGTGCAAGCAAGAAAGGCAATCCGACCACCGTTGAGCAGAACAGCATCTCCATCTGTCACAAGAATGATAACAAAAATTAATAAAAGGCTACAGAACTTTGTTTTCATGAATGCATCCATAGAACAGTGATAAGAACAACAGTCACCTGTGTTGTGTCATGATTCATGGTGAAAATTGCTTCTTGCAAATTGCCCAGAAATGCATCCATGATTAAAGCACCCGAAATCATCAAAATACCTATTAGGCTAAAATTTGGCGACGTTTGGGCGTCTGCTAAGGTAAATAGAATCAGGCCAACAACCAGAAGCAGAGCAGAGATGTATTCATGAACTGGGTACTTCCTTCTCAAGCCAGGAATGAAGGCCCCCATTACCATGACCGGCAGTACCTAAATTCTCAAAATCACAACAGATCATACATTAGAAGCCATCCTATTTTGCATTTCATTCTCAAAATTTCCAAATGCATGAAACAAGATACCATTTCAAATAAATTATTTCAATGTGCAAAACAGATAGTAGTGAAAACTAAATTTATTTCAAGATATTTGATACTATTACTATGCTCAACAGAAGTCAACAGGAAATAAATTTTATAGTCATATTTGATGTTTACCTTTGTGGATTTGAACATGATCTGCGCCGGATAGTTAAGATAGGCCAATGACCCCTTAGTTAATCCATGAGAACCCATGAGAACGGCAGAGAGCTTCACATAAGTTTTCCATGGGTTCACCATTTGTTTGGTGGTGAAACCTTGGAGGTATATGAGTAACAGGTATACAAAACCTTGTATAAAAGTGAAATACCAACCATAACTGGAAAATAAAAAAAATTATAAATACATGTTCATAAAATTGATATAATACAAGAAATTAGAACATATAAGTTGATTTTGTGATGCCAATGAGACCAACATACCTGAACTGAAGCCGGTTATACACATATTCCTGGAACCAAGTGAAACAACATGTCAATAAACAGATAACAAGAGCTTAATTGTGGAAATGTAATCTTAATTATGAGACCAAAACAGTGCACCAAGGGCGAGAAATTACAACTCAATCAAAAGGAATAGTCTGGTATATGACTCCTAAAACTGAAAGGCGTGATTACAGAATCATTTCAGCACAACAATAAAGTAAAGATTGCCTGAAATTGAAAATATCTAATCCTCTGTTTGGTTGCAGAGAAAATGGGGCATAAGAAACAAGATACAGAAATTTTCTTCCCAAAGTTCTCATCATAAAAAACAACCTCTATAAAAAATTTCCATTTAAATCTTTTGAAAACCAAAACGATATAAAATGTCATAGATTTAAAATTCTGTCTTCTTTTCCCGTATTTTTTCAGCAGCCAAACAACACATGCAAGGTAAAAAACTCAACAGCCAAGAAAACAATCATTAATCAATCATAAAAACAAACTAGCCATCAAAATTAACCAACCAAAATTCTTCATGATAAAATGCTAACTAAACTCCCCTCTCCCCCCAAAAAATGGACAGATAGAAATTTGCACACACATATATGCATATATGAAATAATGAAAAATAGGTTCAAACAAACCTCGCAAATGCCATTAACGAGGTAACCAAAGAAGAACCCAGAAGAGCATATGAGGAATTGCTGCCATTTGGGTCGATCAGAGAGAGAAATCCCAAACAGAGACCTTGATTGATCCTCGCTCTTCATATCGTCTGATCAACTTACCACGAACTAATCCACCCAAAGAAAACTCAAAAACACTACTGTCTATCGAGATTAAAGATTGCTTACACTAACGGTGCATGGCATTTCTTTTTTTAATTGAAAATCAAAAGGCTTGGTTTTGTAACATGAAGAAGAAAAGTATCCAGAGAAATAAACGAACAGGACTCTCTTCTTCTCCCTCTCAAATTTGTGAAGAGAGAGAGAGAGTTTTTTTTTTTTGGGTTTGAGGAAGGGATTTTTTTAAGGGAAGAGAGAAAGGGCAGACTCTCGCGCGATTTGCGAGTTGTGACACGTTTGAGGATTTTCTTTTCCTTTTCCAAGGAGTTTCAATGAGAATTCAATCTCCCGTGAAAGCATTTTCTCGCGAAAAAAGAAAGTATTTTTCTCTTTTCTTTAAAGGAATTTCATAAATTAAACTAGAGTATTATAATCCTCCTTCTAAAGAATTTGGCATTATTTCTCAAAAAAAAAAGAAAAGAATTTGGCATTATCGATTGGAGTTGATAAATTATTACTACAATTTAAATGAAAGCTTCTCCTTTAATTAAATTTATTATATTAGTTATTTTTATGATATAACCAGCATGATTTTTTTATATTTTTAGTCTTGATTTAAAACTGTTTTTTTTAGAGAATTTTATAAATTTTTTTATTAAATAATACATACATGTTTCTGTTTTATTTTATTTTACTGGTACACGATTTTAACTTATCTAAAGTATTTTTACCACGTATAGTCAACAGTAATTTATTATAGTTTTAATTATTTATTTATTAATTCATAATTTTATTTTTGTCGCTCTACTTAATAAGAACATATGATTCGGACAAACTTTATGTGGAATTTACTTTACTAAGTGATAACTGACTTCAATTATTGATTCATTTATCACTCTTACTTCGTAAATCGTTATTTTTTAATCTAAATTTATGATTTAAGCATGATATCATGACTACAGTTATCTTGCATTGACTAACAAGATATCAAGTAGACATTGAAGAAAATCAAATGGTTCAAAAGCAACGTGGTTAACCAACGGATTATTCAATTTTCTCTTGGGTGTATTTCATTTTTTTCCGAAAGAGAGGTTTGAAATAGTTAAAAAAAAGAAGAAGAAAATAACAAAACAATAACTTTTAACTGTAAAAAAAGAAAAAAAAATGTTTAACATATATATATAAAATAAAATTAAGAAAAAAGAAATTAAAGTTCTTAAATGAACATGTATATATATATTTAATATATTACATGTTTATATATAAAACATATAAAATTTTATATATATATACACGCGCAAAAAGAGAAAGGGGAGATATTATATAGACTCTATTCAATGGTAAAATCAATAAAACTTTTCAAATTGAAATCAAACAGAAAGAGTAAAAACTAAACCAAAATGAATCTTAGTGCCCTAATCCGTGGCTTAAGGGTAGTGGATTTGCAATAAATCCGCCATTTTGCGGATTCCAACCGGATCTGTGGGTTTCCGCGGCGAATCCACGAACTTTTGCAAGGAAATTTGGATTTTCCTCTCTTCATCATTATTTTGACCACAAAATCCGGATTGTAGCTCTTTCTTTTACACTTTTACCATTTTTAATACAACATGTTTACTTTCTATTGGATCTCTTAAAAATTTATACAATAAAATTTAAATGTGTAGATTTGATGCTAATTATAACTCTTTAACTTGAAAATATAATACATCCTCCAAAAAAAAAAAACTATTGTGTCTTGGAAGAATGTTACTTAATCTAATATTCTCATAGTAGAAGTCACACCATACTTAAAAGAATATATATTTAATAGATACTCACTTAAAACGTCGTTGTCACGTTGTTATATATATAATACATACTCATTTAAAACGACGAGGACTAAGACTAGGACTAGGACGAGGATGAGGACGAGAATGAAGACGGGGACGAAGATGATAAAGACGAGAATGAGAACGAGGACGACGACGACATCATCGTCCTCATCCTCATCCTTTTTCTTCTTCGGTATAATGGAATAAGTAAATCTATCTTGGAAGAGATGGTTCATCCTATTGGAAGTAATTCACAACTATAATCACTATATCATCGTTTGGATCTTGATATAAAGGGAATTCGATATTGCCCCTAGCCTTCGTTTTCCACATTGCTCACCAATAATTTCTCCCTTTCTTATTGGAAGGGTAAGTGCAATAGTACACTTGTATTGCTTATGATGTCAACATAAATGAGTCATCTGAGTTAAGTCTAGATTTATACTTAATATCTATGAGACCATGTAGGTCTATTTGAAGTCCATTATCTTAATCAAATCTATCACATTTGAATAATACAACAATGTTATTAATCCTTATATATTTGAGCTATATAACTTCTATCAATATCTCATAGAAGTCACGTTCATATTCATCGTAACAACTACCTTTTACAAGCACACCACTATTCATTGTTTTCTTATGCTGTCCATACTTCTTGGTGTAAAACTTGAATCCATTGACATAATATCCGGGATAACACTTCACATGATTCATCGGGCTAAGTCTTATCCCTCATATTTGCTTGTCAATTGTTTTATCTTTAGTGACATATAATTAAAATATATAATTCAACTATACATAAATATGAATACATTAATATATAATAATGTATACTAACAACATTTATAATATATCATGTTACAGGACTTACAAGATCACGAAGCTATTTTGCGAAGTTCTT
Organism: Bretschneidera sinensis; assembly: GCA_023935145.1. NCBI lineage: Eukaryota > Viridiplantae > Streptophyta > Magnoliopsida > Brassicales > Akaniaceae > Bretschneidera > Bretschneidera sinensis. Next base: position 12,571,741 of record CM043703.1, read on the forward strand.
CTCACGAAGCTTTCGTTAGTTATGCCTCAGTACCCATTTCTCAAGGACTCATCATGTTGTCTACAATAATGATGACAATGAATTAATTATGCCTAATATATGCATATGTGGCAAGAGAATACATTAGATTTAAAATTAAATTGACCATTCACTCCACATTTGGCATAATTTCAACGCAATTAAAGAGAATGTATATCTCTGTGGCCTTGAGCTCATTGTCATCAAAGACTTTAATAGCCTCACGATCAAAAGCACTATCTGGATAGCAGAAAATAGATTGTCGCTCTCCTTGATCTGTATTCCACTCGTTGTCATTGCGACCGACTCAATTCATTTTTGTCTGAACATGTGGTTCACAATATTCATAACAAAAATTGAAGATCTCTTGTATAATATACGCCTCAACCATGGAACCTTCAATACATGCTTTATTTCGAGCATTTTTCTTTAGGTTATGTATGCACCTATTTTGCATACATATACATATGTATTAAAAAGCAAGAATGATATGGAGTGAGAACACACTAACATTTGACAAAATTACGGATATTACCTCTCAAACGAATACATCCATCGATATTGCACGGGGCCACCGAATTTAGCTTCATAAGCTAAGTGAATCGACAAATGCTCCATTGAATTGGAGAATGCTAGAGGAAACATATTCTCAAGCTTGCATAGGATGACGAGATTTTTTTTTAAGCAACTCCGCATGCTCAATGTACAATTCAGTTGCACATATGTCCTTGAAGAAGTTACTTAGGTTTGTCAAAGCATTCTACACAGGGTCAGGTAAAAAGTCACAAAACACCATATGAGTTAACCTTTCCATGAACACGTGACAATCATGACTCTTCATCCCGTAGAACTTGCACTCGATCAGTTTAATACAACATGCTAAATTTGAGGCATACCCGTCTGAGAACTTCAAATTTGAAACTCATTCGCAAACCGCCTTTACCTGAGACTTGTTTAATGTGTAGGTTGCTTTGGATTTAAATTTAAGTTTACCATTAACTTCAACCAACTCCAACTAAGGACGCCTATAAAACATCACTATATCTAAACGAGTGTTAACATTGTAATTCGTTTTACCATTGATATCCATAACAGTGTTGAAGATGTTGTCAAATACATTTTTCTCAATACGCATAATATCCAAATTGTGGCGAATAACATTAGTTGACTAGTACGGTAGCTCTTAGAAGATACTCCTCTTTGTCTAATTATGATCCTTCCCAAATCTAGAGATTTCTTGTTTTCTATCATTGGTACCAAATGTGATATATTTAAAAGACATCACTCAAGCTATCACATCTACCCTGACAACCGTGATGGCCACATACCACTCTTAGATCTATTATTTATGAAACCCTGTTTTTACCTTTTGAAAGTATGATCTTTTGGTAAGAACTAACGGTGATAGTCAAACCAACAATTTTTATGACCATGTGGCAGACATAATGATTTTGTAAGCTTCATACAGTAAGGATAAACAAGTAGACCGTGAGTACTCTACCTAGAAAGTATATCATATGCAAAGAAGTCACTGATTGTCCGTAGAAGTGTAACCTTCATATTAAAATTCTCTCTTGGCTGCATTGTAAGTAGGAACTCCATCCATCCACAATGCCTCAAACTCATCTATTAATGGACATATATAGACATTCAAATTCTTACTAGGGTTGTTTGGGCATGAAATTACCAATGATAAGAAAAATACTCTTTCATGAAAATACCAGGAGGTATTTTGTAAGAAGTGACAAATATCGGCAATCAAGAGTAAGGGAATGCTGAATGGCCAAACGGAGTGAAACCTTCAGCTGAGACTCCCAACCTAACATTGCATGGTTCGTGGGCAAACTAAGGGTGAGCATCATCAAAATGTTTCTACGCCAGCCCATCTGCTGGGTAGATGACTATGTCTGGCTTACTACGTTTGCCCTTTTTGTGCCAACTCATGTGCCCGACAATGTTTTTCGACAAATAAAGCCTTTGAAGTCTCGATGTCAGCGAAAAGTAACTCAACACCTTGTGTGGTATGTCTTTCTGCTTGTTATACCACTCTACCTAAGTTTAAACAAAGGATGTCCACACACGTCACACATTTTCTTGTCTTTATCTTCCACGTAATACAACATATAATCATTTGGGCATGATTATATCTTCTCATACCCAAGTCCTAACTCATTCACCATCTTATACTGCTCTGCCGAGGTTAAAACCGAGGAGGTCCACACACATCACACACTTTCTTGTCTTTGTCTTCATTGTAATACAACATACAATCATTAGGGTACGACTGTATCTTCTCATACTCAAGTCCTAACTCATTCACCATCTTCTTGGACTTGTAAAAAGTTTTCATGTAACTTCTTGTCCTCTGGCAGCATACTCTTAATTATTGTCAATAATCAATTGAAACAATTCTCAAACATGTCAAAATAAGATTTACAGTTCAACAATTATGAGACCGCTGATAACTTAGTGTGCTTCTTACAACCCTCCCACAACAGTTCATCAGCATCTCTCAACATGTCATAGGACTTCACAACACGAGATTCAAATCCTTTTCGGCATCCTAGTTAAAGTTTGGGCCAACAAAATCCATTACCATATCCCCTATCCGATTTATTTCTCTGAAACCTTCCTTCATATGGTGTTCTGATTGGGGCGTTAACCGTTCGCGTCTCAAATAACCCTCACAATGAAAAATTCATCTCTTATAATTAGGAGTAAAATATTTCTTATATAGGTGCAAGGTAATTTTTTTATCAATTTAAAAACTTAGAATTCTGGCATAGATGAAAATGACACAAAGTAGTTCCATCGTACACAAACGATGGATTACCATATGCAAAGTCAAGAAAAACCTCCACTCTTTCCAAAAATTCCGTAGAAATAATATGATTTACAACTCGACGATCCATCCAACTACGGTCAACTGACATCGTTCTAAATACTAAAATGATAAAGACTCTATTGTCAATAAAATGTTTTAACTATATATATTTTCAATTATGCATATTATTTTTTTACATACATATAAAAAGATATAGATCAAAATAGCATGATACAATCCCAAACATATATTTTATTATCACTTTTTTATCTTCCAAAAATACTTCATTAAATACATATATTTTCTAATGATGCTAACTTAGAATGAAACAAGTATATATTTAACATAAATTTATCACACAACTAATGATCCAACATAGAAAAGTTTGGATTTACCTACCTGACTCAATCAATATCTGGTAATAATGAAGTAGGACTGGGTCGAGATCGTTTGTAACCTGTGAGACAAAAATTGATAATGAATTAGTAAACAACAAAATGATTCCTTATGCATCATGCATGCTTTCTAAGCATATCATCCAATTCAGTAATAGGTAGGGGTCTTAATCCATTCAGGAAGGCATGATCAATTTTGCAATTTGTAGTTCCAAACTTGTTATGTTATGACTCGATTTCGACAACATTTTCCCTTAGTCCCTCAAGTACACAACTTAAATTCGGAGCAATATCCTGAGGAAGATATGCCGAATTTTGTGTGTACATAAAGAACAATGAGAGACGCAGCTGAAATCTAGTCGAAACAAAACAAGCTAGGAATTACAAATTGAAAATTTGATCACGCAGTTCTGAACTGTTCACTCTGGACAATCCAATGATTATTTGAACACAAGTATTCTCATTGCAAACATATTAATTGATAAGCAGCGAAAACATTTGGGTTGCTCAATAATCATTTGACGAACATTCTAAGGTAAAATGCAATGCATGATATATATAAAATAAAGAAATCATAAGACATTGATGTAAATAATAAAAAACATAAGACAAGTAAAACAAATGTCAAGTATTAATGAAAAATCTACGAAAAATCCGACAGAGCCTCTATTGTTTTTTGGACTTCCCCAAAAATTTTCAAATGCTAAAATAACCGGTCAAATCAAATAAAAGCTAACCCAACAATCCATACATGATTAACTTAATTTTCCCCCCTATAATTACTACTAAATTAGATACAATCCATACAATACACTAGTATCTTAGAATGATTAAAATTTTAAACTAACTATTAAAATTTTATTTTTTCATACAAAGTAATTAATTAATTTAAAAAACAATGCTTAAATTTAAACTAACATAAGAAATTTAAACTAACATAGGAAATTTAACTGACAACTGCAAGTTTAGGTCTATTGATATGTGTACTCCCACATACATACGCAAACTAACAACTGCAAATTTCTACATTAGCCAGTCACAGGGCTTTGTGTTCATGTTTTACTTTGAAATATTTCATGTTTCACTTTGAAATACATCAGTGCCACCCCACTGGACATGAGTAAAACTATATTATTTCATTTGAAAATATCAATTTAAAATAGATATATAAATAAAGAGAGAGTTAGTTTTAAAAGCTTGAATGAAATATCAAGTCTATCAATTTTGCATGTTTAGTGTTGAATTTAAGAGAGGAAGTGAGACAATACAAAGAGAAGAATTGTATTGAATGGTGTAATTTACTTACAAAGGGAGCTATCCTATTTATATAAGCTAATAGGAGAAGTAAAGCTATACACAACCAATGTGGGACTAAGCCCATATAATACATTAACATCCCCCCTCAAACTCAAGGTGGTATGTGGGAGGTGAACTTGAGTTTGGAAACCAGAGAGTGAAAGCGTCCGGGTGGATGAGCCTTAGTGAAAATGTCAGCTGTCTGATCGGCTGAACTGACGGATTGTAGACGAACCGTATTCTGGAGAATATGATCACGGATGAAGTGGATATCATTCTCGATGTGTTTTGTACGCTCGTGGAAGACATCATTGTGAGCAATCTGAATAGCACTCCTGTTGTCACAGTGTAGGATAGTGGCAGCAGGAGAAGAGATACCCATGTCAGCGAGTAGCCATCGAAGCCAGAGAAGTTCTTGAGTTGCATCAGCCATGGCACGATATTCAGCTTCAGTACTGGAGCGAGCAACCACAGTTTGTTTCTTACTACGCCAGGAAATGAGAGAATTGCCCAAAAAGAAACAGTAACCAGTGGTTGAATGTCTGTCGGTGGGGTCTCCGGCCCAATCGGCATCAGAATAGGCTTGTAAAACGGGGGCAGACTGTGCTGAGAAATGAAGCCCATGAAATAAAGTACCCTTGACATACCTAAGAATGCGAAGAGCAGCCGAGTAATGGGTGGTCCGAGGAGCGGACAAGAACCGACTGACCTGATGAACGGCATAGGCAATGTCAGGGCGAGTGACAGTAAGATATACAAGACTTCCAACCAGTTGACGACATAGAGTGGCATCCTGAAGAGGTGAACCATCGAGTGGGGTAAGTCTGACATTCGGCTCGAGAGGAGTAGTGGCAGTGGTTGAGTCAGTGATCCCAGCCTTGGAAAGGAGGTCCGAGGCATATTTGGCCTGAGAGAGAAAAAATCCATCAGAATTAGATGAGACTTCGAGGCCAAGAAAATAGGTGAGCACACCAAGATCTTTCATCTCGAATTGGCCACTGAGAAACTTTTTGAGTTCAGAAATACCATGTGGATCATCTCCAGTAATAACCATATCATCCACGTACAGTAAAAGAAGGATAATATCGTTGGCAGTATGGCGGATAAACAGAGCCGAATCATGAGCACTCGGTGTGAACCCAAACTGATGAATGGTAGTGCTGAATTTGGCAAACCAGGCACGTGGAGCTTGTTTTAAACCATATAAGGCACGACGAAGGCGACAAACTTTGTTTCGAGTGGCATCCAAGCCGGGAGGTGTATGCATATAGACTTCTTCAAGAAGTTCCCCATTCAGAAGTGCATTTTTTACATCCATTTGAAATAGAGTCCATCTTCGAATGGCGGCGACAGCAATGAGTGTACGGACAGATGTGAGCCTCGCCACTGGAGCAAATGTCTCTTCATAGTCAATGCCATATTCCTGAGCAAATCCCTTGGCAACAAGTCGGGCTTTATATCGTTCAATAGAGCCATCAGAAAGTGTCTTGATCTTAAACACCCATTTGCACCCAATAGGAGTTTTTCCAGCGGGTAGATCAACAATATCCCATGTATGAGTTTTAGCTAGGGCCTGAAGTTCTTCATCCATTGCTTTCTGCCAAAGAGGATTAGTACTAGCCTCCTTATAGGATTGAGGCTCATGCAGATGAAGTATAGTGGAAAAACAATGATAATCACAATGGTAATCAGCAAGATGAGAAGGGGGGTGAGTTACCCTAGTAGATCTGCGGGGGTGATCTGGAGGATGGCTCTCAGAGGGAGTCAGTGCAGACTCATCAGACATAGGAATATCCTCGGGCACGACCGATTGAGTCAGAGAGGTGAGGTCAGCTGATGGTTCTGGAGCTGGAACTGGGTCTGGGTCTGGAGAGGTAGGATCAACTGGTGGTTCTGGAACGGAAGGGGTGATATCAGCTGGTGATTCGGAGGTGGACTCAACAGTACCTGAAACTGGATTCTCAGGAAATAACTTAATAGATGGATCAGTAAAGAATCTAGAGTTAGTGATGGTTGATATGTCAAATGACCGTAACGAAGAGAACATTTGATGTTCCCAAAAAATGACATGACGAGAGATACGAAGAGTTTTAGAAATAGGATCCCAGCATCGATACCCCTTATGTTCAATACCATAACCAATGAAACAACACAGATGAGCCCTTGGTTGTAATTTGTTGTGTTCATGTGGTTTGAGAAGAACAAAACAAGCGCAACCAAAGACTCTGAGGTTAGAGTAATCAGGAGGTTTACCGAAAAGGCGCTCGAATGGAGATTGATTTTGGATTGAAGTGGAAGGGACACGATTGATTGTGTATACTGCGGTGAACGCAGCATCACCCCAAAAACGTTCAGGACATGATGACGAAATGAGTAGAGCACGAACAGTGTCAAGAATATGTCGATGTTTGCGTTCAGCTCGTCCATTTTGTTGGGAGGTTCCAGGGCACGAGCGGTGGGGGAGCGTGCCATTTTTGTGAAGTAGGTTTAGAAAAGCACGGTCTTTATATTCCATTGCATTATCTGAACGAAAAATTTTGATATTCCGAGAGAATTGAGTTTGAACCATAGAAGAAAAATCAGAATATATTTGAAAGAGTTCAGATCTGCTTTTCATAAGAAACAACCAAGTATAACGAGAATAGTCATCCACAAATATAACAAAATAACGAGCACCACCCATTGATGCATGAGGAGAAGGCCCCCAAACGTCAGAATGTACTAAATCAAAAGGTGCAAGAGAAACGGACTAACTCTCATTAAAAGGTAAAGCTGATTGTTTTGCAAGTTGACAATGAATACAATGAAAAGACTCATGCTGAAGTGAACCTAACTGACCACTAGAAATAAGAGAACGTAGAGGGCTAGATGAAGTATGACCTAACCGAGAGTGCCACAATTCCACAGGTGAGAGTGCTGGGATGGATGCGGCTGATTGATTTGGTGATGGTGAGGATGGGACTTGGAGATGAGTGAGCTCAAAGAGGCGTCCAACTTTACGGCCGGTTCCAAGGAGTTTTCCTGTCTGAGGGTCCTGCACACGATAACCAGTAGAAGAAAAATGCACATCAAGTCCAAGATCACATAGTTGTCCAACAGATATAAGGTTAAGCGTAAGATTAGGAACTAAATATGTGTCAGGGAGAGACAAATGAGAACTATCAACATGTCCAGTATGGCTGACCAGCATATTTGATCCATTGGCAGTGTGAATAGTAGGTGCATGCTCATCACAGGTTTTAGAGGAAAAAATAGAGGCATCAGAAGTCATGTGATTGCAACAAGCAGAATCGAAATACCATCGGGATGTACCTGGTGTAGTAGACATGGCTATATTGTTACCGATTTTATTTAGAGCCTCGGTAAGAACGGTGCAGAAACCACTCCAATCAGGTGGAGAATTGGATGAAGTTGGTGTAGCATCAGTGGTTACAGCAGCAGTATTCTTTGGCTTGGAATATGACCGATTGTATGAGCCTCGAGAGTGATATTGGTTCCCATTTGACTGATTTCCAGATGGAAGTTTAGGGCATATTCTTGCTCCTCTTTTTAATCCTCCACAACCATGCTCTTGCAATCAGTCCAATCAGAACCGTAGTGGTTCTGGTGATGGAAAACGGATCGTTTGATCACATGCTAGGATGGATGAAGAAGATCAATCGGGAAATCAACGGTGTTGATGGCTCTGAATGGAACCCTTTGTCAATCACTGACCCTTCATCAAGGCGATACTTCTTCAAGAACCAATCTCATTATGTGGACCCTGATCCTGGTCACTCGTTTCAGGCTATCAGGGAACAGATTTTCGGGTCAAATAACACTTCTTCGGATTCTCCACCAATGAATGGGTTTGCTCAACAAGCTTTCTCTATGGACCCATCTACTAACATGTCTCAAAATGTGATGAACGGCTTTGATCCTGATATGGTTGCTGTGTATAAGGCTCTTGTATCAGAATTTGCTGTGTTCGACAGATGGTTCGCTTCTGTGCCATCGTCGACCCAACCAAATCGTCTTTACGTTCACTCGGGGACGTCGGCCGGAGCCACGAGCAATATTCCGGCATTGCTTGTAAAGGGTTACCCTCAAAGGACCATTTTCGAGAATGTCGATGATGCCGGAATATCCTTCGGAATATACTACCAGAATATTCTGGCCACATTGTTCTATAGGAACTTAAGAAAGCTAAAGTACATGTCTAAATTTCACTCCTACGGTCTTTTATTTAAAAAACATGCACAACAAGGCAAGCTCCCGGGTTATGTTGTGGTGGAGCAGCGGTACACGGACTCAAAGGTGGAGCCAGCCAATGATGATCATCCATCGCATGATGTGTACCAAGGGCAAATGTTTGTGAAAGAGGTCTACGAGACACTGAGGGCTAGCCCGCAGTGGAATGAAACTTTGTTGGTGATCACGTATGATGAGCATGGTGGGTTCTTTGATCATGTGGCTACGCCAGTGCGTGGGGTCCCTAGCCCTGATGGAAGTTTAGGGCAGTCTGCATGATAGTGACCCGGTTCTCTACAGACTTTACATAGGCGAGAAGGACATTTGAGCAATTCATGCCCTTGTGAATGACAATACTTGCAATATAAGGGCTTCTGGTGTGTGCTCTGTCGGTGGGGTAAATCCGATTCAGCCATAGGAGCAAAGAGGAAGGTGAACCTCCAAGAAACCGGTGATGTGGCGGTTAACTGATGATGTGGCAATCAACCGGTGATGTGGCGGTCAACTGATGACGTGGCAGCCAACTGATGATGTGGCGGTCAACGAGTATCGTGGTGCTGACGTGTTGTTGATTTGGTGCTACCGTGGCAGCAGCGTGTCTGAAACAGGAGCGGCAGCGGAGATGATGTCAACGGGTGACGTGGCACTGATGTGGCAGCGAAGATGATGTCAACGGGTGACGTGGCAGTGAGGTGGCGCTAATGTGGCTTTTAGGGCTGACGTGGCAGCAGTGTTTCTGAAACAGAAGCGGCAGCGGAGATGATGTCGATGGAGAATGAGACTCCGACTATAGTGATGACCCGACAGGTATGAAAAGGATATACTAGACGTTTTTCTGATGTGAAGGATCCACTAATAGCGGCAATCACAGAGCATACTCAACTCTTAATATACCGAGAATTTCTGATGTGAAGGATCCACTAATAGTGGCAATCACAGAGCATACTCAACTCTTAAAATACCGAGAACCATTATGGCTCTGATACCATGTTGAATTTAAGAGAGGAAGTGAGACAATACAAAGAGAAGAATTGTATTGAATGGTGTAATTTACTTACAAAGGGAGCTATCCTATTTATATAAGCTAATAGGAGAAGTAAAGCTATACACAACCAATGTGGGACTAAGCCCATATAATACATTAACATTTAGAAAGCCATTCAAACTTCCTAAACTTGTAAGTTTGAAATATCATCTTTCTAAACGTCACGTTTGGTTATATGGAGTTGAAGTTTGGAATTGAAATTGAAGTAGAAATGTGGAATCATAATTTTCTCAATTATTTTTATGTTGAAAAAAAAGTATGATTTCACATCAATTTCAATTTCAAACCTAAATTTCATACAATCAAACACAGCGAAAATATGTTTCAAATTCATAAGTTTTGAAGATTAGTATAGAAGTTAGTAATCTTTAAATTATATTTAAGCTTTTTTAACTAATTCAAATTACAAATATATGTATTTCAAATTATCGACAGATTTCACACTTGATTTTGCGAACAAACATGATTTAATGTGATATTTAAAAGTTATATAGATTTATTAAAATCTAGGGACAACTTTAATTTAGTATCTCTAAATTAAGTCTAATTTTCATTAATTCGCAAAACTAGTCAACAAGGAAATAAAGAATACAACTCAAGAGACAAGTAGTATGAAAAAAACATCTCAAAAAAAATTCTTAAGCACTTCGAGTACAAGATCATTTTTTCATGGATAATTGTAGATACTTCTGACATATAAATTTTGTGAAAAAATAAATTTTTTTCATCTTCTCATTCTATTTTTTTCCGTTTCTCTTTCTTACTTTCTCTCACTTTTTTTTTATCTATCCAAACCTAAATTATACCTTCACAAGATTGTTTAATTTGGGCTATTAATTAATATTGGAAAATTTTAAAAAATCTCTTTTAATAATTTTTAAATCGATAAATATTTAAGAGAAAAATACATTTACATAATAACATATTATGAAATCAAATAGTTGTAACATGTAAAATGTGGTGGAGAATATAATTTTGGGACTAGAATCACGGTGCACGTAATTATTTGATCATTAACTAGCAATCTAGCACTATATTACATCGTACGCATAATATTTTTTTTCCCTTTTGGTTTTCAAATGTAAAAAAGATATTCTTTTTAGTTTATTATATTATATTTATATTTAATATATTATTAAAATTAAATATTAATTAATTTTTTAATCGATTAAAAAAAATTTAACCGTTAACCAAATGGCACCAATATAAATTTAACCAAATGGCACCAATATAAAGCAGTGTTGCCCATGTAGCCAAAATAAACGGCAGGTGCTTTTTAAGCAACAACTTCCACAACTATGACACTGGATCTGTCTACATCACCCAAACTGGACAATGAGGTCTATTTTTTGTTTACTCTTTTTTTTGCACTGAATTCTTAGTTTCTTTATACAAGTATAGAACTATTTTCATCCAAGCATGAAACATTTTAGCACCTCAAGATAGAGATCTCAATAAATCAACATGCCCTCCAACTCTTCAAATGCAAGAAATTCCACCTCCCTATGACATTGAAAGCAAATAGAAACTAGAACTCGAATCGAATAAGAAACCACAATTTGTAAAATGGAAAGGAAAAATAAAGGCCCTAATTTTGGATTAGGGTTCTTAGTAAAGGGAACCCTAGCTCCTATATATATATAGTCTAGCAATTATAAGACTATAATAATTGAAATTTTCATAAATCTTCTGTTGCAAAACTAGCTAGGGTTGTTATAAGATTTCAAAACCGCATTAAAGCAATAAAAATTAACATGCAAATTCAAGCTCATTTAAGAGCGAGTGATCAAGTGAGAGAGAGGATTTGCATACCCAATAACTCCGCTTTCTTTTTGCCAGAAAGGGTAAGAAAAAGAAAGAGAGCGCCGCAAGACAAGATGATTTTGAGATACCAAAAAAGTAGATTTGCAAAATGCTTCGGCCGCCAATCAATCGTTACATTAGGAACCTATTATGCACGACTTTTCACAAATTGTGTTGTGGAATTTCAATGATAAATTACCGTCTATTTGGTTTAAATGAATTTTAAAGCATAAGTTATCATGTTTGGTTTGTTAATAAAATGTAAATGAATTCTATATATGTTTGGTTTGGGTTAAAATACAAATGAATTTTAGTACAATCGAGAAAGTTTTAGATAAATTTTATCAAAATTGATAAAATTTACCAATAAACTTTACACTTGAACTTGTATAAAATTGAAAGAGCAATAGGAACCTATTTCTTTCTTTTACTTTTGTTCTCATGCTTTCTCTTTTACCCTTCTCTCTTTATTTATTTTTTTCCTTCTATTTGGATTTTATTTAGAAACTCACTGGTTTTGACCTTTTTCAAATTTCTAGTGGAATCAAATTAAGATCCTCACAATCTTGTAATCATTAGCTTGGTGATCGAAGCCGAACCCAAGTCCGGCATATGATCTACCCTCATCACCCTTGGAGGTAAAGGGAGTTCTTTGAACTCATTAATGGCAGGGTTAAACAGATGAATGATGTAATCCCGAGAGTCAGGAACAGTTAGACAAAACACAACATTAACACAGCCCACCAGCTTGTAGTAATTCTAAAACCTATCCCTGCGGCATTTGCAAACATATACTATGGTTGTTTTGTGTAGGTAAATAAAAAAATCAAAGTATTAACAGCTCTAACAAAGTATTTAAGTAAAATTTAAAAGATGAATTGAATTTTCAGTTGATTTTAAACATTAAATTTATTTAAATTTTAAATACAAAATTCATTTAAATTATAAATAAATTCTAATTTCTTCAATTCATTTGAAATAAAGTGTGAATTTATTTATAAATAAATTTTAATTTAAATTCTTTTAAAAATAAACTAAAATTTATGTCAAAAAGAGTGTTAATTTTGAACAAAATAGGAAAAAAAGTTAGTAGTAGTAATATATTTGTCCTTAACAGTTGTGGGCTGGGCTATTATAGCGGCCCCATTAATATTTTTCTTCGGGTGTTTTGTTTTGGTATTGCTCATTTGCTGGTAGTCTGGTCCCAAGCCACTTGCTTACTGTTGATAACATGGTTTGAGAGATATGCTATTCACTTGGATTAGGGTAGGACAAACCTAATCATAAGGATTAGGGTAGGACAAACCTAATCATAATTATCTCAAATTTTTTATTTATTTATTTTACCTCTGCTTACAAACCCAAATTTCCTCTTCTCTCTTCATCTCCTTCCTCCTCTCTCTTCATCTCCTTCCTCCTGTTTCTCTTCTTGTTTCCTTTCTCCTTTTTCTTCTCTTCTCCCTTCTTCTTCTTCCTCCATATCTGCAACACCATAGCAGCGATTTTTTGCTTGTTCCCAATTTGGGTTCATCCATGAATTCTGCTTCACCATATCCACCTTTCACTCTTTCTTCGTCCTCTCCCTCTGCTCTCCCAACCCCTTTCTCTTACACACTTTCTCTTTCTCACTCTTTATATATCTGGCGATTTGTGCACAGATCCGACGACGAAAACCTGGAGGTTCTCCGCTACAACGTAGTCACTTGGGAGGCGACAGTGCCTTAGCTGAGGACCCCAGGTCCAAGCTGCAGGGACAGATCTGCATCTCTCAAGCTCTTCATAGTCACTGCCTCTATATTCAAGATCCAAGACATCATGATGCAACCAAATCTTATGTGTGAATTTTTAAAGCTTTTAAAGTAAAATCTCCCTGTCTGAAATTTGGAATCTGTTGCCATCAAAAACTAGCTGCTGAGTTGGAGGCTTTGCTATTGGATGTGTGTTTTTGTATTGTATCATAATCTAACTAGAAAAATATTAAATTTTGAAGTTACTGACGGTTGATTACGCTGTTGATTGTTGATGGCATTGAAAAAGAAAAAGATAAATAGTAGAGAAGAATCTATATATTTTTGTTTCGTTTGTTATATGAAAGGATTTATAAAAAAAAATGTGATGAGAAAAAATGTTTAGAAATTATTAATCCCATCAAGAGTAAGGGTATTTTGATTTTTATATTTGTTATTTTATTTTAATCTCAATTTAAAATATTATTAACTAAACATAAAATTAAAATAGTATCATTTAAATTCTCTTTAATCGTATTTCATTATAATTATAATTCTAATTCTATCAGATTATAATTCTGTTCATAAATCAAATAGATCATTAAGGTATTAACCCAAAAAAAAAAATAAGAAAAAAAATTATATTATTAATTTGGATTGTTCTAAGATCTCCATGAAAGCATTGCGCCTATTGTAATTTAATAGACTTAGACAACTTATTTCAGTCATTAGTATTTTTAAACTCTGTTGAATTTTTCTTCTAAAATATAAGTACTTAAATTTTTATTAGAAGCACAACTATAATAATTAAATAGATAAAAAAATAAAAAAATAATAATTAATATGATTTGATAACCTTTTTGCCTACATCTACTTACAAACTTTACTGGTTTATTAATCTTCAGTTAAAATTTTAGGAAGAGCAAAATTGCTAAACTCTCATTACCTCATAACCCAAAAGTTTAAATACACCCAAAACTCTTAACCGAACTCTAGTTGTAAGTACTTCATTTACTTGACAACCTAAAACTTCAATTAACCACAAAGCTCTCAATCAAACTATAGTAGTAAATTCCTCTTATTTGCAATTTATATTGAAAATCTGAGTGTGTTTCAAACTTTCTATAGTACCCTCTTTACATAGAATAGATTTTTTGTAATACTTAAGGGCGAAGCTATGTTAAGGTTTGGGGGGTCCATGGTGAGCCTAAACTTTTTAAAGTTCTTTTTAAACTTGTGTATAATTTTGGCCACTTTAAAGACTTCTTTAACTAAGATATCCCAAAGAATTCTTTAACTTAATTTTTTGAATCCATTTATGTTACGTTTGATTGTCTGTAATTGAAGTTTGGAATTAAAATTGAGGTAGAATCATGGTTTTTTTTAATCATTTTAATGTTGAAAAAAACTAATGATTTCATCTCAATTCCAATTTCAAGCTTCAATTCCAGACAACCAAACATAATATATTTTGGTTTCCAAGAATAAATTTTATGTTTGATATTTATTATATATAGTTTACTTTTTTTTAAAGAAATTAATACATATATGTAGAAATATTATCTTAATTGTTTTAATTATTGTCCATATATGTTTTTACAATGGTTAATTTGATTTTTGTATTAACATATCTTTATGGTACGACTAGTTTAATTTTGATTTGTGTGTGAGTTGAGTTCATTGGCTAATAATTTTGGATAATATATTTATATGAAAAACAGGTGTAAGTCGATTTTATTTATTTTTAATTTTCTAACTTGGTTTATAATTTGGGATTGATTTAGAGGTTAATTGATAATATTTGATAAAAATGTTAACAATATATGACAGTTTTTGTATGTGGCAAATTAATAGAATTAATTGTTTTGGTGTCTGGCAAACATAATAATTATATAAATTCATTAAGCATTTTTTACTTTAATTTAAAAAAAATATTTTTACTTCAGATTTTTTTTTTCAAGCATGGTTGAAGCATGGACAAACTTAAAAATGTTTAATACTTTTTTAAAGTACAATTTTTATATATTTTCTTTATGTTAATTTACCTTTTGAAAAAGTAAGAGTTTTTTATTATAAAAAAATATTATTAATATATTCAATCTATTATAAAAATGATGAAGTTGGTCTAACGACTACACTTACTCCCTTGTAAATGTAACATATTGAATTTAACTCGCGTTAAAATCGTTACAATAATATTCGACCACCCCAACTTAAACTCCACTCCTGCTAATACTATTAAGAAAACAATAATAACAATACAACAAGCTACTTCTATTCCTAATAAAATAAGTAATTATAAAATCAAAAACCACCTCCCAAACCCCAATTAGAAATCCCAGATTTAAGTCAAAATCTCCACAAACTTAAACTCAAATTTAGGTAGCTTTCTCAAAAAAAGAACTGGAGAGAGAGATACCTTCCAAGTGGGAAAGCCTGAGCTGGAAAGGAGAGCTAATCTCTTCTTCATCGTCAAAGAGGCAATCCAGCACAGACACTGGACTGAACTGTTCCTTCTCCTCATTTGGCCATTCCTCCTACAATTCATCAACTCATCAATTATTTGAAGAATCCTCAGCAAGAAGTATCTAGGAATATTGGAAATGGAAGGTCCAAAATAGGAAGAAAAAGTATTCAGTGCCCTCAAATTTTGTATTGTAACGAAGAAATCTTATCGGTATATTAATAACATATTGATCATGTTTAAGTTACCATTTAAATTAGTTTGTTTTAATTTAAATTAAATGAAAACCTAAAAATATGTACCTATATTACAGAGGAGGATCTAATGTCAAAGTAATAAAGATTGAAGTGATAAAATTAACTTTAGGCCACTATTTTATCTTTTTCAAATTGAGTGCACTCTGGCATTATTTTACCTGATTTGATGCGTTGATTCAAATGATGGAGTGGTAATTATAGTCCCTATCAGTACTATAAAACTCTTTACATCAAAGCTCAAAAAGAAAAGGAATAAGATGTCTGCAAACTTTAAGCTCGCTGTACTTAAATCTTGATGTTGACCATCCTTAAACTTCCAAACACTTGTAATGTTATCATTTTTGTTATTGATTCACATTCTACGTTAGTGAGAAAATTCTATCATATATTTGTGTCCTGTATGGATTTAGTGTTCAGTTGTTGGAATCACAACGTGGAGAATAAACAAAATGATACCGGAAACGACTCATATTTACTATGGTGTAGACGCGTGGTAATTGAAGTTTTTAACAAATAGAAGTTGTTAGTCTGATTTGTTATTTGCCCTCCTTTTCAGAAGATCCAAGAGTTTACTGGTAGAGAGTTTATGTTATATCACATTTTATATTAGGAATACAATGAAAAATGAATAGCGATTAAAAAAATATTGAAATAATTAAAAATATTTAAAAATGGTTTCAATTTGTAATTTAAAAAATCTAAACATGAAGCATAGATAACATAGGAGATGCAACTGATTGTGCAATTTCTCCTGTAATCAAGTGTAGGGATGGAGTTAGGATTTTTTTTTTCTTCCGTAGAGATCAAAGCTAACAATCAACAACAGAGCCAAGAATTCACGTTTATTGATTTAGTGATTATTTTTGAGCTTTTTCATATAAAAAATTTAGATTTAATTTTTTACTCTATCAATATATATATAAAAAAAAAAATAGAACTGACATTGTTTTCTTAAAAAATTGAAGCTATCAACATTAAAATAAATATTATTTTAAGTATTATGATAAAAAAAATTTATACAAAA
This sequence comes from Bretschneidera sinensis, assembly GCA_023935145.1. Lineage (NCBI taxonomy): Eukaryota > Viridiplantae > Streptophyta > Magnoliopsida > Brassicales > Akaniaceae > Bretschneidera > Bretschneidera sinensis. The sequence continues at coordinate 12,588,824 of CM043703.1, forward strand.
AATAAAATAAAATACATAATTTTAAACATCAAAAGAGATAGACGGACTACCTTCCAATAACAATGTCAACTCAATCATAATATAGATTAGACATTAAGAGACTTGCATGCCTGAATTAGATATAGACGGACTACCTTCCAATTATTAATCCTTTTGATAATTATTAATCACAATTAATGCTTGGTTAGTAGAATAAGGACTAACGTAAAATGAACAGAGGACAATTAAAACTGAGAAGAAGTGAAGACGGTTGATCAAAAAGAAAAAGTGAGAAGAATCATGGACTAACTCGTATTCTATGAAACTATATGGTCTTGCGGGATCTACCGCCGTGGATTCCGCAATAGACAGCACGTAGCGGGATCGTAGACCTCGATTTATTCGCCCACGTTTAATCCCATAGTCCCAAGACGTATTCTATCACTTCCCAAGATATACCCCAACACGTGAAATCCACGCGATCCAGCTGGTCCAGTTCATTTTACCTCTTACCGCCCTCAACAAATTTAAAATCCCCAACACATCCCTCGCTACTCCTCCATTATTTTTTTTCCTTTCACTACTCTTCCTACAGGTAAATTATTGGCTGCACAAAGAGACTTTCACGGTTGAAAATTTGATTTGTAGTTTTTAAAAATTTCATTAATAATATTAATTAAATATGTGTGAGTATTATTAATGGATTTCTTGAAAATTACTCATCAATTTTTTCCGTCAATGTACGTCTCCAGTGCAACCAAAAATTTTTCACCAGAAATTCTTGACTGATTTGCACTGACTGGAACTTTCAAAATAAATGGTAGTAATCATGGAGTAATTAAAAATAATCAATCATAGAGGACCACCAATCAACGGAGGAATGCTGTGGATAGTTTGCACACGCGAAGCATTGAATAAAAAAACTCTTTAACTAACCTTTGTGTTGTCGACACAGTAGATGTTGGCGACAGGAATCCTCCCGGACCTCCCCATCGACTGTTACGCCTACTCTCCCGCTGATATTTTTCTTCCCGGGTAAATCTTTTTTGCCCTCCACGGCGTCGTTCACTGAAACCTCAGAATTACCGCTCGACGATCGTAAAATATCCGAAGTTGTAAAATATTCACTCTCATCCAAACTGTTACTGTTACTGCTCGTACTCGTTGGCACTCTGTTAGTTTTGATTTTTGTCGTGGTGGTGGTGGAGTGATGAGTATTCTTATTGGACGGTTGATTTCGTTCTTCAAGAAACTCGTGGAACGATCTCGACCGTCTGATCTCGCTCTCATCTCTATCGGCTTTTCTCCAGAAGCTCCTCTTCAACAGCTTCCGCTACAAGCTTCTCGGCCAAAGTAGTACTTTCTTAGCTCTGTTCTGTACGGACGGAGACGGTGACTTGACCGAGGGGAACGGGAGTTGCTTGACGGCGTTAATGACAGCCTCGGATGCTCTTTGCAGAGCGAAGATGGTCCTGGAAAGGAGCAATCTCTGCTTAGGAATACTCGTTTCACGCTGTTTGTGCTTTTGGATTTTTTGAGGTCGACCTCGAGGAGGAATCGGACGGTTGTGCAGCATTGTCGGCGAGGGAAGGATTTGAAGCCGTTGGATGAACATGAGCTGAGATCATCAAAAAGGTAATCTTTGAGCATCAATGGCCTTCCAGAGAAAGGCTTTTTAAGCTTTTGATTATCATACTGATTAATCAATATTTCCATTCTCATAAAATTGTGAATTAAAAGAAAAATTAGCTTAGCAAGGTTTTCTTGCACGATTAGAGAGAGACGTAAATAGGAATAAGGAGAGAGCGTTTAGCTAGTAGAAGCATAGAAAATCTGATATACAGAGATAGGTAACGGAGGATTTTTAAATGAGCATACGAATTCACCAATTTTTGTAAAGATAAAGCAGCTTTTAGTACAAGAGCACTAAAAACTACAGTGAAAAAAGAAAGAGAGGGGAGAGAGAAGCGTATGTTAAGTTCTTAGTTGAAATTCTGGAAAAATTCTTGTTTGCAGGGATGTAAAACAAGAATTTTGCTTTTACCGAAACCTTGATTAATAATTTTAAAAATTTTATTGATAACATTAATTGAATATATATAAATAATATTAATAAATTTTTTAAAAATTATCAATTAAATTTGATTTGATAAAAAAATTTATTTCTGCAACCAAAAATCTCTTAAAATTCTTGATATAAGAGGTTGTGGGCTGTGGGTGTTAATTTTTGAATATCAAATATGACTATTTTAAAGGGTTAATGTGTTTGAAATATAAATTGAATGTGATTTTTATAAAAAAAATAATATTAATTGGTTCAAATTTAAATTTAATAATTTAAGTTAATTAAAAAATTTATTAATAATTTTAAAAAACTTCATTGATAATATTAATATAAATATAAAATATAAAAATTAATATTATCAATAAAAATTTTAAAATTATTAATAAAATTTTTAATAGACATACATGGGAAAATAAATAGTATTACAGTAGTTTTTTATATTATATTTTTTTCAAAATGGTATGTAAGTTTTTGGACTGGCACCTTTGACAATTGAAAATGAAATGCCATATTTCAATCGGATTGGGCGATTGGCAATAGGCCATTCTTAACGTACACAGGCACGTGTACATGTCGTCAAACTCCACCATCACTTTAGTTATATATAGGGCCACACCTCCTATGCGTGGGAAATGATCCAATACTACCACTGAACCCAGTGACTGAACATAATGATTAAAAACTTTAAAAAGTACTCATCCTTTCGGCTCAATATTTGGGGAGAATATTTAATATTGCATGGTCCGGTTCTTCTTGTATCCAAACACATAAATCTGCGAGTCCCATGTGGCGCATAACATTTGTGTGTTCTGGGCTCATATTTCTTCGATTTTAAATGAGGGAAGGCCATTGGAAGAAATACCTATGAAAGTTGTAAATTTTATCTTTTCGATTTAGGTATTTAAATATAATATTTCAGTTTCGATTTGTTTTGATATATTATTTTGAATTTGATGTTGTTTTCAAATGCATACGTGTCAAATTAATATATTTAAAAAAGTATAATTATAATATAAATAATAAAAAAACAATCACTATTCAAATACACAATTAATTCTACTCATTTTTTGGTTTAAAATCAATTATAAATTATTTTTATATAAATCCAAATTGAAATTTTATCCTACTATCAAATTACACACTTTATATATAGAATTATAAAAATATATTATAATAAAACAATCATCATTCAAATATCAAATAATAAAGGTAATGTATCACCCACATCATCCAAAATACATATACATACACAAACAATACAATTCTAATAATTTATCACCTACATCATCCAAAATAAAGTTGTTGTTTTTCCTTATAGAACAACTATTCAGCCGGATTTGATTAATTCCCAATTGAAGAGAAAAAGTGAAGATTCTTAAATTATCCCCTTAAAATTTTCAAAAATATAAAAGAATTAGTATTGTAATATTTCGACTAAAACGTACTGAAACAAAAGAAGAAACAAAGTATATGAATGATTTGTTTCGTTTTAGTGAATGTTTCGATCGAAATGGAACGAAACTTACAACATTACTACTTATACCTATCTAAATTTCTTTTAGGCTTTATTTTTGTCAACTCTTTCAAATTGAAAGATGGATTAAGATTAGAGAGTGTCATCCAAAAAAAAGTACATGAATTTTCATTTAATCTTCTCTCAATTATATATATATAAAAAAACAAATGGAAGGAATAAGTATATATTCACATTCTCTCGTTTTCTCTTATTTAACTTTTATCCCTCCAAACATCAAACATAAGTAGTGTTGATGCCTAAAATCGTTGGTGTTGACATGGCCTGAAAGCTTAAGTGGCCTGGTAGAGGACTTGACCCGAGTGAGGACTTGGCCTGGATCCTGCACAGATGATAAGGGTGAACTGAAGGCCCTCGAAAGGAGGGGAGGGGGAGACCTCCGGGGGCACTCCGATGCTTAAGTTAGCAAGGATTTGAAGGTGAAGCCGAGGGTTCAAAAGAGGAACCGAGGGCTTAGCAAATCAAATGTAAGTGCAGATGTGTTTCAATTCAATCCCTGGTGAAGTCCATACCTTGGCCTTTTATAGTCGTCTGCCAGCGGGGAGATCAGGATTGCAAGCTCGGGAGAAGGGGCGCTGTAGGGTGGCCGCAGGACGGCCGTAGGGTGGCTGCAGGGCCAGGTGGTTATAGGGTAGCTGCAGGGCGGCAGTCGTAGAGTGGCTAGTGGCTGCAGGGTGTCAAGTCGTAGGGGGGATCCGGGTGCAGGTTTGCCAGGCCATCCCTCATAGGCTTGGAGATTTTACCGGGCCGGAGGGGGTATTGGCCGCTTGTCTGGGCTGAGGGGTCGCTGGACCAAAATGCTACTCGGGCTGGAGAGTTCAGTTGGGCTTCTTATTAGGTTGGAGCATCTTGCTGGGCTTGAGGCTCATTTGGAGTGGTCCGCTCTGGTGGGTCTGGTGCTTCTCTGGGTTGGAGCTTATTTGGGCCGGGGTCGCTCTGCTGGACCTGGAGCTTATTTGAGCCGGGGTATTTTGGGCCATATCACAGGCCCCCACTTCCTTGAGTACATTTATGTGCTTAAGGAAGTATTTTGTTGGGACGGGCTTTTAATTGAACCCAGAACGTGCGTGGGAGCCGGGACATTATTGCTTGGGAGAGTGAAAGGACATCATGGAACCGTCAGAGCAGTTACGCGTTTGGGTGGCTGTTCTTAGCAATCGGAGCGTCACTCTCGGGAGGCGAAAGGTCGCCTAGAGATACGAAGAGTTTCATCTTTTTTCACTTTTGCATTTATTCCTCTTCGCTGAACGTGTCTTCCCCTCTTATAAATAGGGGTCTCTGACACCTTTTGTTTTAAGCAGAAACGAGTTTAGTTTCTGAAGTGCTTGAGAGGGAGATATCACTTTCTGGTAGTGGAAACACTGGTTTGGGTAATATCGAGGGTAATGATCTCAGAGAGGGAGAAGAGTCATCAGTCTCTTGAGGGTTTTATGGGAGCCGAAGAGGAAGACGAAGCTACCTTAGAGGAGGATCATGGTTCAACGACCATGGTCTTTTCCCTGATTTCAAACGAGGGTCAGGACCTCTTTCAGATTTCGAGTGGAGGCAAGGACCTCTTTCAGATTCCGAGTGGTAGCTGGGAGGGTTCCTTGTGCCGAGACCTTCTCCGTTTTAAGGAGCAGAAGAAGAAGAGGGACACGGTGGACCTCGAAGGAGTTCCACGGATTCATGTAAAATCCAGGGGGCTGTGTCTCTGGATGGTGGGCTCCTCGACCCCTTGAGTATATTGGAACAGAAGAAGAAGAGGGGTTGAGGAGGGCACTTGGGCCTGGGGCTGCACCTATCAAGTGAGCGCTTTTAATCTCAGGCTCATGCTAGGAGCTTTTTAGGATTGTGCCAAGAGCTTTTTAGCCTGAAGAGGGTGCGGGAGCTTGTAACCAGCATTGCTTGAGGGGCCTGGCATTTTAACTTTTCCTTCGTACTTCGAGGCCGTTAGGGCCCTTTTTACTTTGTACTTCGAGGCCATTAGTTGTAATTCTCTGAATTAATAAAATGTATTTTCTTTCAATTTTTGCTTTGCGCGATGCGTTTGCCTTTCATACTTCAGTTGATAAAGCAAACTTTGATTTGATAAAACAAACTTGATTCCGGGCCCAAGGCCGAACGTTAGTAACGTAGATTAGTTCCTCGGACTTTTTGGATTATCGAACCGAGCGATTGGCGAGACTCAGACTTTTTGGAGAGTCATTAGAGAACCGTTTGAGAATCGTACCGAGCGATAGAAATGGGCTCGGACTTTTGGAGAATCGTTGGAGAATCGTGCTGAGCGATAGACGAGGCTCGGACTTTTAGAGAACCGTTGGAGAATCGTGCCGAGCGATAGACAAGGCTCGGACTTTCGAAGAGTCATACAACATTCTGGGCCTGGAGGATTCTGAGCCATATTGTTTCTAGAATTTGTAGGGTCAAACCTGCTTTAATTAGCCGTTCTTGAGAGTAGTGTCGTTGCCTTCGAGAGGTGAAAATTTGTCTGGAGAAACGAATAGTCTCCTCGAAACCGTAAATCCGTATTTAATTTGTATCGCTGAGCGTGTTTTCTAGTCTTATAAATAGAGACCTTTGATATTTTGTATTTTAAGCAGAAACAAATTTAGTTTCCGAGATGAAGAGAAGGAGAGAAAAACACTTCTTGAGGATAGCCATCATCAGCAGTCACTAAGGTTCGGGCTTCTTCCTGACTTCGAGTGGAGACACGAGCTTCTTCCAGACTCCAAGTGGAGTCGAGGGAGGAGGAGTGCCGTGTCTCTGGTAGGTGGGCCCCTTGTGCCCCAGCTTTCTTAGGAACAGAAGAAGAAGAAGAAGAAGGGTGGGGCTGCTTACTCTGAGTTCTTGGAAGTTGAGAGTAAGGCGGCGTCCGTTCTTCTGGTGGCAGCAAGGGGATTGGTGCTGCCCTCTTCTTCTGTTTCGAGAGCGGGCGGGGGAAGGGTGTCCTGAACCTGGGGCTGATCATAGTGGTTAGCACTTTCAGTCTCAGGTTCGTGACGGCTCTTTTGGGATCGTGCCAAGAACATTTCAGCCTGAAGAGGGTGAGGGAGCTTCTAACCGGCGTAGCCTGAGGGGTCTGGTGTTTTATCTTTTTCCTTGTAATTCAAGGTCGTTGAAGTCCTCTTTTACTTGTACTTCAAGGTCGTTAGCTGTAATTCTTTGATTTAATAAAATATCTTCTCTTATTCCCTATATTCATAAAATATCTTTACCTTCCACACTTGTATGAATTAATGACAAATTATGTGAGTCGAGAGGGAGGGGGGTCCAAAGCCCCCCTACTTGGGTGTAGCCTTGGGTAGTGTCTTTGCAAGGTTAAGCTTGAATAGAAAATGCGCCGGGTGTATGCAACGCAGCTCATATGTTCGGATTTTTTAGAGATTCTACCGAGCATTGACAAGGCTTCGATTTCCTGGACAAAATGCCCGAGCGTATGCGACGAAGCTCATACGCTCGGACTTTTTGGAGATTCGACCGAGCGTTGACAAGGCTCAGATTTTTGGAGAAAATGCATCGAGTGCATGCAACACAACTCATACGCTCGGACTTTTTGGAGATTCGACCGAGCGTTGACAAGGCTCAAATTTCCTAGAGAAATGCGTCGAGCGTATGCGACGCAGCTCATACGCTCTGACTTTTTGGAGATTCGACCGAGCGTTGACAAGGCTCGAATTTCTTGGAGAAATGCGCCGAACGTATGCGACACAACTCATACGCTCAGACTTTTTGGTGATTGGACTGAGCATTGACAAGGCTCGGATTTCTTGGAGAACATGTGTCGAGCGTATGCGACGCAGCTCATATGCTCGGACTTTTTGGAGATTCGACCGAGCGTTGACAAGGCTCAAATTTCTTGGAGAAAATGTGCCGAGTGTATGCGAAGCAGCTCATATGCTCGAACTTTTTGGAGATTTGATCGAGCGTTGACAAGGTTCAGATTTCCTGGAGAAATGCGCCGAGTGTATGCGACGCAGCTCATACGCTCAGACTTTTTGGTGATTTGACCGAGCGTTGACAAGGCTCGGATTTTTGGAGAAAACGTGCCGAGCGTATGCGATGCAGCTCATACGCTCAGACTTTTTGGAAATTCTACCGAGCATTGACAAGGCTCGGATTTTTTTTTTAGAAAATGCAACGAGCGTTCAGGACTTGAAATAAATCATGAGCCCGAGCCTTCTTCTTCCTTTGGGCCTTCTAGAATATTTTATCCTTGGCCTATGTGTTTCTACCTGTTGGGTGCATTAAACGGTGGCTACCCAGAGGTCGGCGTATTGGGCAGAGCGAAGGGCAGGCTATGATGAGAGCTGTCACCCAGACGCCTTGGAAACACCAGGGGGCGCGTCATTTCGTCTGATGCGCGGATCGGTGTTTCTTGGTTCTGCTGCCCCCAGCTTCTATTTAAGAGTGTTCCTTCTTCATGCAATCTTCACTTGGTGAGTTTGAGAGGTTCTGAGTTAGCTTAGCTAGGGAGTTTTGAGAGCACTCGGCATGTTTAGGGGTCTTCCACAGAAGCTAGTCTTTTTTTTTTCTAGGTGAGATGTCTGGTGGTAGCGATACCAGTGGGTCTTTGTCCAGGGAGTTAGAGGAGGCGATGGGCTCTCCTTCTATCGAGGGAGCCTCTTCTCAGGAGATGGCTTCCCTGGGTGAGGGCCGAGCCCTTGTTCCATACAGTGGGGAAGGAAGTGGGGGCCTGAGGGCCGAGTCGTCTGGAGAGGGGGATGTTCGGGCGTCGTTGACTATTAGAGATGATGCCCTAGATACTGAGAGGGAGGAATGGATGTTCGAAGCGAATTCCATTCCGAGTGCCGTGAGGGGGGTCAGTCTTGTGAAAATGAGGGTTAAATACCGGATCCCTCTAGAATTCCATATGAGGGCCCCCAAGGTTAGAGAGATGGCATGCGACGTCTTGTCCAGTCGGGTGCCTTTCAAGCTTTGCCTTTACGAGCAGCAGCTTAAGACCGAGCTCAGGTTTCCTCTCCACCTATTCCTTTGTTTGGTGCTCAGATACTTCGGTATCGCACTGAGCCAGCTGGTGCCCAACTTAGTCCGACTGATTGTGGCTTTTATCACCGTTTGCCAAGAGACTGGCGGGGTGATGAATCTCAGTGTGTTTAAGGCCCATTTTCAGTTGGCTCGGCTTGGCCACATTGGGTGGGTCATCGTTAGCTCAAGGCGGGGGAAGAGTGTTCTGAAGGAAAAACCTTCTTCTATTAAAAAAATGGAAAGAGGGTTTTTTCTTCGTTCAGAGTACTGAGAGTTACGACATCCCTCTTAGCTGGGGTTTGGATCATGTTGGTAAATGTAAAAGGCCACATCTTCAAACCCGGGAATAGGAGACGTTGAGGGCGATGCTGGCCGCCCCCCTGGATATAGAGGTGCTCGAAGACAACGAAGAACTCCACAGGCGCGGCCTTTGTCCTCCTAGCCTTCCCCCTCACATTGGGCACGGTAGCCACTGATTTATTAGTACGTAGAAATTTTTTTATTTTTACCCACGTTTCTAACGCTCTCAATTTTGCCCAGATATGGAGATGGCAGCATTGGCTAGGCGTATGGCCCGTGAGCGAAAAAGGGCTGCAGAAGCCAGTAGTTCGGGGTAGAAGAAGAAGACCAAGGTTCCGCCCATGGCTCCGATTTTGGTGGACAGCCCCCCTAGGCCTCCATTTTCCCTAGGAGGGACTGACCCAACTGCACTCGTGCCTCCTTTAGGGACGCCTTTGCCTCAGGAAGGGCTCCGGATGACTCATCTCTTTACCTCGAGGTGGGCTCTGAAGACAGACGACTCCGTGTTTGCCAATCCCAAAGTGGCTCGTAAGCATCTCGTGCTAGGGATTCCCCCTCGCGACATGGTGGATGCTTCGTCAAAGCCTATCGAAGCGTTGTGCTCGGCCGCAGAGGTTGCCTTCTCTCAGGTAATGCTTGTCTCCCTTTTGAGTTTGCTCATATGTTCTAACTGTTCCTAACAGGGTGGCTTTTTCAGGCCGGGGTTCTAGTCGAGGTGCTCTCTCGGCGCACCCTGGACATGGTGGACCGTCTGGCCAAGACTGAGTACAAATTGCAGGAGTCCCAGGACGCTGTTCACGACCTGACCATTTCTCTTGAGACTGCAGAAAAGGAGAGGGCGGAGGCAATTTTTGAAAAGGATCATCGGTTTAGGTCCGAAGAGGCTCTTAGAGAGGAGCTGAAGGAGGTCCACCGTCAGGCTGCAGAGAATGAGGCCTTCCTTACGGAGAAGGGCGCAAATCAGTACATAGAAGGCTTTGAGGAAGCCAAGAGGAGGGCTGCGCTCTTTTTCCCGGGGGTTGACTTCTCAGGTCTCGATTTGGCTGCAGACTCAGAAAAGTCTGATGTTGCTTCTTCCGGAGGAGGTGCTGAAGAGGCCACGATGGCCGAGGCCTAGGAGGGGCTAGGGAGTGCAGGTCAACCTGCCCCAGAAGAGGGGGTCGAGGGACTTGCTGAGGATGCTCGATCGAGGGAAGGGGGAGATTTGTGAGGCTCACAAGGCTCCGGTTTATCCGTAGTAGTTTAGCGTTTTTATACTTGAGGCCAAAAGTGCCCAGCTTTTGTACTACTTATCAATATAAATAAATCCATGCGATTGAAACTTCAAATCTTTATTTATTTTTTACTTTCTCTTATATTTCATTGATAAAACCTACGGAGGTTCTCCGCGTTCCAGGTGCGAGGAATGGTTTTTCCTTCAATGTCCTATAGTTCGTAAGTGCTCATTCTACAAACCCTTCGAATCCGGTAAGGGCCTTCCCAGTTTGATACAAGCTTATCTGTGTGGCGAGGCCGTTACACTTCACTCTTCTGGAGGACGAGGTCATTAAGGTTGAAGTCTTTTGATCGGACCCGGGAGTTATAGTACCGAGCTGCCCTTTGCTGGTAGGCCGCGAGGCAGATCTGGGCTTTATCCTTGGTCTCCTTAATTAGGTCTGCATTCATTCTCAACCCTTCTTCGTTGTTGCCTGGTTAGAAGCACTGCACTCGGATCGATGGGATCCCAATTTCCAGAGGGATGACAGCCTTTGACCCGTACGCTATGAAGAAGGGGGTTTCTCCAGTCGAGGTCCGGGTTGTTGTTCGGTAGGCCCAAAGGATATAGTAGAGCTGTTCTGCCCACTGATTATCCGCTTCGTCAATTCTTCTTCTGATCCCTTGGAGGAGTGTCTTATTGGTTACTTCAGCCTGACCATTGGCCTGTGGATACCCCACGGAAGAGAACCAGTGTTCGATGTGGAGGTCATCGCAAAATGTCTTGAATCGAGAGTTGTCAAACTGCTTTCCATTGTTGGTGATCAGCACTCGAGGGATCCCAAATCGGCATACTATCGATTTCTATACAAAGTTTCGAGTCCGGTGATCCGTGATACTGGCCAATGGCTCGGCCTCGACCCATTTGGTGAAGTAGTCAATGGCCACAATAAGGTGATTCTTCTGCCCAACAGCCATTGGGAATAGGCCTAGGAGATCCATCCCATACATTACGAAAGGAAGAGGGTTAGTGATAGAGACAAGAGGGTTAGCGAGGCGGTGTGATATTGGAGACCACCGCTGACAGTTCTCACATTTTTTGACTAAATTAGCCGTGTCATCTTTAACTGTGGGCCAATAGTACACTTGGCGAAGGACCTTAAAGGCTAAAGCCCGAGCCCTCAGGTGGTTTCTGCATATCCCTTCGTGAACCTCTCGGAGAGCATAGTCGGCCTCTCTCGGCCCGAGACATCGTAGGTACGGCATGGTTAGAGCCTTTTTATATAATTGCCCTTCTATGAGGGTGTAACGCGAGCCACAGAAAATCAACTTCCTGGCTTGGTCCTTTTGTTCGGGCACCGTGCCTTCTTTTAGATATTGGAGGATTGGGTCCATCCATGTGGGCCCCTCTTCTACTGGTAGGACTGGAGCTTCATCTATACTTGGTGCATAGAGGATTTTTTGGTAGACAGCTTGGCTGAGCGTCAGTTCCTGAGAGGAGGCCAGGTTTGCAAGGGCATCTGCTTTGGAGTTCTCGGCTCGAGGGATTTGAGTTATCCGGAATGTTTTGAGCATGACGACCCATTCCTTTAATTTTTGGAGATACTAGGAGAGTTTCTCCCCCTGACCTCGAACTCTCCTTACACCTAACTTACCACCAACTGAGAGTCGCTGAATACCTCCAATACTTCCACTGCCAATGCCTTGGCTAACCTTAGACTGGTTAGGAGGGCTTCGTATTCTGCTTCGTTATTGGAGGCCCTGAACCCCAATCTCAACGTATATTCAATGGTGAAGCCTTCTAGGCTGCAGAGGATGAGCCCCACCCCACTCCCTTGTGAATTTGAGGACCCATCCACATGGAGACTCCATCTCAGAGGGGGGGCATTGTCTTCAGATGCTGTAGGCTCGTCCGGATCTATAGGCAGGGTTGTTTCTACGATAAAGTCGGCCAGAGCCTGACCCTTGATAGATTTTCTAGGTCGGTAGCGGATATCAAACTCTCCCAGCTCGATCGCCCATTTTACCATTCTCCCTGAAGCACTTGGATTGTGAAAGATTTGCCTCAAGGGTTGGTCCGTCAGGAGAACGATAGTGTGTGCCTTGAAGTAAGGCCGGAGCTTTCGTGCGGCTACTATCAGGGCGTAGGCCATCTTTTCAATGGGAGGATACCTCGTCTCGGCGTCGTGGAGGATTCGGCTAACATAGTAGATGGGCTTCTGGGTACCTGCTTCTTCCCGTATCAAAACAGAGGCTACAGTACTTGGGCCGGCGGATAGGTAAAGGAAGAGCTCTTCATCCGGTTTGGTCAAGAGGGGTGGCAAACTCAGATATTTCTTCAAGTCTTCGAACGCCTCCTAGAAGCTTTCGGACCAGGTGAAGTCCTTCGCCTTTTTGATAGGCTTAAAGAAAGGAAGGCACCTTTCCGCTGACTTAGACATGAAACGGCTTAGGGCCGCGACTCGTCCGGTGAGTCGATGGACCTCTTTCACAGACTTGGGAGGGGCTATGTTGAGGATGGTCTCTATCTTTTCAATATTAACTTCTATCCCTCTCTGAGTGACCATGAATCCTAAGAACTTGCCCTCGGTTATCCCAAAAGCGCACTTGGACAGATTCAACCTCATATTATGCTTACACAGGACTCCGAAGGCTTCTTCTAGGTCGGAGCAGTGGTTCTGTGCCTCGGAGCTTTTGACCAACATATTATCCACATAGACTTCCATATTCCGCCCAATCTGTCTTTTGAAGATTTTGTTTACCAACCTCTGATAGGTTGCCTCAGCATTCTTCAACCCAAAGGGCATCACTTCGTAGCAGTACAATCCTCGCTCGGTGATGAAGGTGATCTTTTCTTCGTCAGACCTGTGCATGAAAATCTGATTGTAACCAGAGAAGGCGTCCATGAAAGAGAGGAGTTTGTGCCCAGAAGTGGCGTCTACCATCTGATCGATCCGGGGAAGAAAGAAGTTGTCCTTTAGGTAAGCTTTGTTGAGATTGGTGAAGTCAATGCAAATACACCATTTATCGCTGGCCTTTTTGACCATCACGACATTGGATACCCAATCCGGGTACCTCGCTTCCCTGATAAAGCGGGTTTCCAGTAGTTTGTCCACCTCAGCGTTGATGGCTACCTGGCGCTCGGGGGCAAATGACCTCTTCTTCTGAATAACTGGCTTGCACTTGGGATCTACATTCAGGCGGTGCTCAATGGTTTCAGGGTTAACCCCTGGCAAATCTAGGGCTGACCGGGCGAATAGATCCCGATTCTTTAGAAGGAGACGAAGGGGTTCTTCCCTGGGCTCCTTTGGGAGGTTCACTCCTATTTGTATGGTTCGGCCAAGGTTTCTTCCCAGGGACACAGTGGTTAGTTCCTCTGCGGGCCGGCCTTTGGGTGTCTTCATCTCGTCCCGTAGATCCTCAACTTCAAGCAGTAAGGCCTCAGTCTTTTTTCTTTCTCTGATATCACTCAAATAACTGGACTGGGACACCTTCTGGTCCCCTCTAATCACCCTTACCCCTTAGCTGGTGGGGAACTTGACCTTCAGGTGGTAGGTGGAGACGATGGCCTTCAGCTTGTTGAGGGTAGGCCGGCCGATTATCATGTTGTAGGAAGAGGGTTGCTTGACCACTAGGAACGTAGTCTGTACAGTGGACGTCCTCGGAGAAGTCCCTGCGGTCACGGGGATGAATATGCTTCCCTCTGCAAAGATTGGTGATCCCCCCGAAGCCATAGAAGGAGGCTGGGGTAGCCTCTAGATGCCCCTCCTTCAACTCCATGCGTTGATAGGCATCATGAAACAGTATGTCTGCGGAACTCCCATTATCGATCAGGACCCACCGTATCTCGCAGTTGGCCACTAGGAGCGAGACTACCACAACGTCATCATGAGGAGTCTGCACACCCTCGAGGTCATCTTCTGTGAAGGAGATCATCGGCTCTGTTCTTCTTTTCTTTTGGGGGCCGCTGACGGACGCTACGGCCCTGGCATATGCTTTGCTGCTCTGCCTCGAATTCACCCCCGCGGCTGGCCCTTCGCAAATAGTTTTGATGATTCGGGTGGTTGCAGCCACCTCTGGTTTCTTCTGGCGGGGCCTTTCCTGTTCCACCCTAGGGTCTCTCCGAGGATTGGACTTTTTTTGCCATTGCTAATAAGAGCGTCTGTCATCTCTTCTTGGTGGTGCAGGGGTTTCCCTTCTTTGAGGCCCGGTGAACTCCTTTAGGAGCCATTGGTTGATGAGGTTCTCAATCTGTTCTTTCAAGTCGTGACATTCCTCTGTATCGTGGCCACAACTTTGGTGGAACCGACACCATTTCCTCTAATTCCCCCCAAGAGACTTCTTGGGTGGCCATTGTAGGACAGATTTGTCCTAAAGCTGTATGAGGACGTCGATCCTAGTAATATTGAGGGGAGTGAAGCTATCGACCCGAGGATGGGGTCTATACCTGTCCTCCTGGTAGGGCTTCTTGGATGTTCTTCTCTGGGGGGGCAGGGTCTTTCCTATTCTTCTCGGTTTCTCCCTCTCTTTCCCTTCTGAAGGCTTGATCGTCCTCCGCCAGCATGAACTTTTCTGCCCTGGCTAGGATCTCGTTCATGTCTCGAGGTGGGTGTCGAGTTAGCTTGGAACTAAAGATGTCAGACTTCAATCCATTTTTGAAGGTCATCACCTGGACGTTCGGATCGAGGTCTGGAATCTCCCACGCCGCTGTGTTGAATCGGGAGATATAAGCCTGAAGCCTTTCTCCTCTATGCTGGATAATGTTGAAAAGGTTTTCCGAGGTTTTCTTGGGCCCCTTACTGCTGAGGAAGTGAGAGGCGAAAGCATAACTGAGCTATTTGAAGTTGCTAATGGTTCCTGGCTTCAAGCGCGAGTACCAGGTACCCGCCACATTTTCGAGAGTCAAAAGGAAAGCACGGCACATGATCGGGTTCGAGTGCCGGTGTAGTACCATCGTCGTCTTACAGTGCTGGAGGTGGTCCATCGGATTTGTGGTTCCGTCATACATTCTGACTTGGGGCATTCTGAAGTTTGGCGGGAGAGGGGTCTCGAGGACACCCTCTGTGAAAGGAGGGTCTTGGACGCAGAGTTCGTCCATAAGGCTGGGATTCTTGTGCCTTAAGGCCAAGTCTATCTTCCCTTCTATTTTCTCAAACCACCTGTCTAGGCTGAGGTTGCCTTTTGAGGAGAAACTTTCCTTAGACCGACTTCAACGCGGGGAGGGCTCCACAGAAGATGGGCAGTAAGTGGGGTCGTTTCTACCGGTCGACTCTGCTTGTCTCGAAGCTTGGCCGGGAAAGCTGGGAGGCTGCTGACCTCCCTCCCGAACCTAGGTCGCCAAATTAGCTATCATCCTGGACGGTTCCTGAAACTGGGCTTGGGTTACTGGGGCTTGAAGGTGAGCGGCTGTTTCCTCATCATCGGGCGAGTCGGTCTCTGGGAGGTGAGGGCGCTGCTCTCGGGTGGGGGTGGCATGTTCGGGTACTGTTTGAAATCTGGGTCTGGAATGGCGACTGCGAGTGCTGCTTTGTTCAGGGGCCGAGCACGTCGCTGGGGTCCTTTTGCTGATTCTTGCGCTGGTCCTCGGTGGCATCGTGACAGATGAGTTCTTTCACTTTTTCACTCTTGTTGTAACGAGAGATTGTGGTTTCCCACAGACGGCATCAATCTGTTGATGCTTAAAATTGTTGGTACTGACGTGGCCTGGAAGCTGACGTGGCCTGGTAGAGGACTTGAGCCGAGTGAGGACTTAGCCTGGATCCTGCACAGGTGATAAGGGTGAACTGAAGGCCCTCGGAAGGAGGGGAAGGGGAGACCTCCGGGGGCGCTTCGATGCTTAAGTTAGCAAGGATTTGAAGGTGAAGCCGAGGGTTCGAAAGAGGAACCGAGGGCTTGGCAAATCAAATGTAAGTGCAGATGTGTTTCAATTCAATCCTTGGTGAAGACTATACCTTGGCCTTTTATAGTCGTCTGCTAGCGGGGAGATCATGATTGAAAGCTCGGGAGAAGGGGCGCTGTAGGGTGGCCGCAAGATGACCGTAGGGTGGCTGCAGGGCCAGGTGGTTATAGGGTAGCTGCGGGGCGGCAGTCGTAGGGTGGTTGGTGGTTGCAGGGTGTCAAATCGTAGGGGGGATCCGGGTGCAGGTTTGTCGGGCCATCCCTCATAGGCTTGGAGATTTTACCGGGCCGGAGGGGGTATTGGCCGCTTGTCTGGGCTGAGAGGTCGCTGGACCAAAATGCTACTCGGGTTGGAGAGTTCAGTTGGGCTTCTTATTAGGTTGGAGCATCTTGCTGGGCCTGAGGCTCATTTGGAGTGGTCTGCTCTAGTAGGTCTGGTGCTTCTCTGGGCTGGAGCTTATTTGGGTCGGATTATTTTGGGCCATATCAAGTAGTCAACTAATTAACTACTGATTGGTTCCAACAAGCATGCATGATTAATTAGCAGATATATCGAGCACAATATTTATCTTGATTTTACGCCTGGGATTGTGGGACACATGTAGTAATAATCAGTTTTCCATTCAAATCCAATTATCCATCAATAAAATAGTAATAATGGAGCAAAATAATTTGAAGATGAGAAACCCTTGATTAGTAGTAATTAAATCGTTAATTAGACTCCAGAGCATGCAATATATATTGCAGCATGCACGCGTGCTGAGCGATGATATGATTGTGATTCCAATCTGCAAACTAAAGTGGAATCAAAAAGAGTGTACAATACAAATTTTGAATCGGATTTAGGTCTGGTCCTTACAACCAAATCATTACATGATGCTATGCTATATGATGGTGGTCCGTGCCACGGGGTCGGTTCTCCTACTTTGCATGAACAATATTTTGAATCTTTGAGGTTGCATGGTTTTGCACTTCTGGGTTTATAGTTTTTACAATAAAATCAACCTCTGTTCAACTGAACAACTAATTTCGAATTAAAATTGTTTTGAACTATTTCGCCCTAAATGTATTTGGATGGATGAGATCTTGAGTTTGACCCCTCATGCTTAGAGGTGGCAATCAAGTCGGTCGGGTTGGATCATTTGGGTTTGGATCATTTCGGGTCACGGATCATTATGGGTTACGGATCAAGTCGAATTCGAGTTATTTTGATCTCAGTTCATGTCGGGTCAGGTAGCCTTAGGGTCGTATCTATTTCGGGTCGTGCCAAGTCTTGGGTCATTTGGGTTGGATCATCTCAGATCAGGTCATTTCGAGTCGAGTTGTTTAGAATTTTCGAGCAGGTCTCAAGTCATCTTGGGTTGGGTCGCGCTTAGATCGTATCTGTTTCGGATCATGTAAAGTCTCGGGTCGGATCATCTCAGATCATGTCATTTCGGGTCGAGTTGTTTCAAGTTTTCGAGCATGATCAATATGACTCATCGAATTTGCATTATTTTTTTATTTTATTTTATTCCAATTATTGAGAAAATCATTTGAATTATGATTTAAATTTAGATTACCATATTTATTTTAATATATTTAACTAATTATGATTTGATTAAATGTAAATCAAAATTACATATGACAATAGTATAAATATAAAAACTTTGATAAATTAATAACTAATAAAAAAGTTTTTTTAGCATATATGATGATCACAAAAATGCTAACATGTTTGATCCATATGAATGTAAAATTAAATCTAATAGTAATTTTTTTTGAAAAATAAAAACTATACAATAATTATAGTGTAATTATTGGGTCATTGCATGCATTAACTTTTCATATATCTACCTGTAAGGTCTCAAAAATGAAATGAGTGATTTAACTTTTCATATATCTACGATAAATCCGGTTTCATGAGATCACAATTCAAAATGAAAACACTTGACATGCCAAATTTACTAAATGGGTAAATTACATTTAACTACCTGTAGTTTGATCTAACTTACACATAAAGACTCGTAGTTTCAAAATATACAGATATTTCATTAGAATATGCATTTTTCGATGTAAGAATAAAGATATCCCTTGAAATATGCATTAGAATATAGAAACCCCTTAAAATATGCATTTGTCGATGTAAGAATACAAGTTTACTTTTGAAATATGCATATCCATGGAGTATCTGTATATTTTGAAACTACAAGCTTTTATGTGCAAATTAAGTCAAATTACAAGGACATAAATGTAATTTATCCTTTACTAAATTAATTATAAGTTTTAAGGATCAGCCATTAATATAACTATAGGGAATGTAAGTTTCCTTTTCTTAGGATTTAATTGAGAAACACAAGGGAAAGGGGAATGTAAGTTTTTGTGCTCTCATCCTATCAGCTAAATTTAATTCCAAGTCATCTTAATTAAGTATGGAATTAAAAATCAATTAAAATTAGTTGATAGGGAATTATATTTTGATATCGTTGATGTAAATTTACTTGTCTGTATGAATTATAAGTAGTAGTAAAAAACGATTTATGGATTTTAATATGATATATTTATGGTAAAACAACTGTAAAGTTTTTTTTTATAAAGACAAAAACCTTTTATTAAATTGTTAATGAGTGTTTGTTCTAATTTCTATTTATAAGAAAAAACAATTTCAAAAACTCTCCCAAACAAATAGAGATGGATTTAGAATTACAATGTATGTGAAAGTAGACTGAAGAATTCTACGGTAGAGGGCAAAAAACACTGCAATCCAAATACAGGTTGATGTGTATTTCGATATAAGTTTAGTAATGTTAGAAGGGCTGGGAACCAAGTCACCCATTGTTAGCTCTTCTGATTTTATGTTTTGGCACGCCCAAAGGATCTTTACTCTTTCACCATCTCTTGGAATTGAAGCACGAATTCATATAATTTTGAGTAAGTATTACTTTTGATTCTGAACTTATATACACTATTTTAATTTCGTCTTGATCCTTTTTTGAGACCACCTTGAGCCCCTAGTGATCATCTCAGCATGCGGTCGAGACTCTTCAGGAAATTAGCTCGCTGGCGAGGTCATTAGGGGCTCAACCTCGCCGTCGAAGCCCTTGGAGGGCCTTAGCTTGCAGGTGAGGCCTTTGGGGGCCTCGACCTTGCAAGTGACATCCTGGTTCAAATATAGTTTTTAAATTTTCAAATTTTAGTATTTTTCTATTCTTTCTTTTATATAATTTTCAGTCTCTTTTAATCTCGTTTTTAATTTTTTTTGCTGGCGTGGATACTTTGATACACATGAAGTTCATTAGTCTAATCAACAAAAAATTGTTGTCAAGACTTAAATTAAAACACTTCTCTATAATTTTGCTTCTATTTTATTTTTGTAACGAAGTTATTAAGAAATAGTTGAGTTTTTATTTATTTCAAATGTTTAAATTTATGAGAAAAATTTTAATTATTTCTTTGCGGTTTAACACATTTTCTCACGTGTAAGTCGATTGAAAAAAAAATTGAATTATCAATTATTCTAAAAGTTTATACTTATAAAAAAAAGACTCGATTATTTCTATGTATTTTACCAGACGTTTGAGGTGAATTGATTAATTTAAACTATTGGTTGGTCCTTTGTTTAAGCTCCTATATATTTCTTTCCTACTTTTGTGTTATTTCATTGTTTAGCTCCAACGTTAAAATTCAATTAGAATGACTTGATATGCGATTATATTTTGAAATCTTTATTCAATTTACTTGTTTTTCATCATTTTATTTTTCTTCTGAACTTTATGTATGGACTTATTAGGAGTTGATTATCTTCCCACTTGGTATCAGTTACTATTGCAGTTAAAAAGTTTTACTTTTGTTTTTTTGGATCTAAAGTTTACTTTAGGGTTATGTCATTAGTAGTTTAGTACTGATGTAATCTTGGCCCATGACGTAAGGAAATTAACAAATGTTTTTCTTCCATCTTCGTTTTCTTCTTTGCTCCTGTTCATTCTTTTTTTTCTTCTTCATGATAATTAATGCATGAATGTTCTGTTTGTACCAAGTACCAACAAGAAAAGTAGCCTGAATAATTCTACGGTGGAGGAAAAAAAAACAGAGAAAAGCAGAGGGAATTAAATCAAGAAAAAATCAGAGCAAAAACCAAGCCAAATCTGTGCTTATGGAGGTTGAAATTCAGTCCAAAAAGTTGGTGAAGCCATGAGCTCCAATACAAACTCACCTTAGGAACATGAAGTAGATATCATTTTCTTCTACCCAACAAACGGTAACTGTTAAAGCATATGATATTTCTTATTGCTATTTCAATAATAGTTTCTTAATTAGTTTTTATAACTTTAAGTTTTCTATTTCTATTAGGTTTTATATTCTTAACCTCTATATAGTCTTGTATTCGTTTTTCATAATATATCAATAATACAAGAGTTTCTTCTCTAATCTCTCTTTATTTTCAAACATGGTATCAGAGCAATTGATTCAGTTTTGAGAGTCGTCTTTTGAACTTCCACAATTTTGGCGGGTGGCTTAACGCCGTTCGTCCGGACATAACCCGTTTTCCTTCTTGTTCTGTACTATTATAATCTTTTAGATTTTTTTCCATCACTGCAAATAAGTATACACCGAAAAACATTGACCAGATCAAGCCCGATGACTTGTTTCTAGTCTGCTATATCTGCTCCTAAACCCACGATTACGTTCTTGGTTCTGTCAATCTGTGACCCACGATTTCGCTCTAGGTCCTGTCAAGTTATCTCCCGTGATTCCGATCCGGGTCCTTGTCTGTTACCTGTGATTCCAACCCAGGTCCCTGTCTGTTACCCGTTATTCTGCTTCGGCTCCTTGCTTGTCACCCATGATTCAGCTTTGGGTCCTTGCCTGTCACACGTGATTCCGTTCCGAGTCTTTGCTTGTCACCCGATTCAGCTCCGGGTCCTTTCCTGTCACTAGTGATTTCCCTCCGGGTCCCTGCCTGTCACCCGTGATTCCGCTTCGCTTCGAGTCCCTGCCTATCACCCGTGATTCTGCTCTAGGTCCCTATCTGTCACGTGTTCTGTCACATCAACTTTCAAGCTCTGTCTTGAATACTAGTAATCCCCTTATTTTCGTATCCCTCGGTAATCGTCATTCAGGCGTTCGTACCCTTTACCTTGTTTTGACCATGCTTAAGTTCTTTTTTTTTTTTTGTTTCGAGTGAGGGCACATGCATGGAGGTGAGCTTGCATATGAGGAGGAATTACTTCTGCAGAGTTCTTCATCAAAGCTTAATATCAATCTGCAAAGTTTTTCATCGAAATTTGTTCTTCTCGGTGCTTCCACTTTACCACATTAAGTTTGAGGGAGGCTGTTAACGCATATGATATTTCCTATTCCTATTGTAATATTAATTTCCTAGTTTCATACGTATTAGTTTCTTAATTAGTTTAGCTTCCTAATTTTCTAATTTATTATAAGCCTAAGTTTCCTATTTCTATTAGGTTTTATATTCTTAATGTCTATATATAGGCTTGTATTCGTTTTTCATAATTTATCAATAATACAACATTTTTTTCTCCGATCTCTCTTTATTTTCTAACAATAACAATAAAAAAGCTCAACTTACTGAAAAAGTTGACAAATAGGAGAAATCCTTGTCGGAGACCTTGATCCACTTCTACGCTATAGCAGGGAGATATCACAATGATGATCTGACGGTGAATTGTGATGATTAAGGGGTGGAATTTCAGGAAGTTGAAATTGATTTTCACCTCTCAAATGCTCCAACTAGGAGATATTTAATCGCTTTGTCCCACGGCGAACTGATTCACCTGAATCACCAATGAGTCCATTAGTATCAATTCAAATCAACAAGTTTGGTTGCAGCTATCAGCAGGAGTTACCACACATAATTGATGGATTCACAGCAGCCACATTCATCTGAGCCTTGGCAAAGTCATGCCTACAGGCTGCAGACACAAGTGAAGTAGTCATCAACCCAAGTTTCGAATTGGGTTTTCTCCTCCCTGCAAGACTAGAATTAACCCTGACCAAGGCTCCTGTACCGAAAAGTGAAAGTATTATCACAAGAAGGTTTCTGTTTGATGGAAAAGCAATATCAGAGCTGAAAACTAAAGTAGAGACTTGTGATAAAAGGACTAAAAGGCCAAGCTTCTAGGGTGAAGGTGGTGACATCAGTTACATGGAAGGCTCTTATTGCTGTTGCTCAAGAAAAACATGGTCATTTAAGGCCTTCTTTATTAGTCCATTCAACGAATTTGAGGGATAAAATAGTTAACCCTTCAATAACAGAGAATTCTTGCGGAAACCTATATAAATTTGGCATTGCAATATGGCAGATGGGATTGTGGAGTTGGTCTTCTAAAGGATGCACTAACTGCAAAACCAATTCATGGTGTCGATGATCTATTCTCCACGGTTAAAAATCTGTTCAAAGAAGTACTAGAAGAAAAAAAGATCAGTTGTACTAAAGAGAAGGTAGATGTGCATATATTTTCCAACTTGTGTGGGTTTTCTCTCAATGAAACAGATTTTAGTCAACGATTCGAAACCTGTTAATCACACGAACAATAAAAAAACAAAGAAAATAAAAATATATAAGACACGATATATCTAGGTTAACACGATATATCCAGGTTTACCTTAGAATAGGACTACATCCTGCAAGGAGTTTAACTATAATCAGCCTCCAAAATATCTCACGTGTTTTTGCACTCAGTACATAGAGAATATTTATAAGCAACTTAAGAAACCTTAACTGGAGTTCTCGCGTTGCTAAATGTGACTATTTATGAGTCTAAGCCCAAATCGCCAATTAAAAAACCCAGACTTAAAATGTGTACCATGGTCGTCGGGAGGTCTACAGTTCTGAACCCGTGAAATATGCATCTGTTGACCCTGAATGATTTTAATAGTGACAAAAATCTTAATTAAGCACTAATGAATATTACTTAAGTAATACAGATTGTTAATAGTGCTTATACATTAAAATAGATCAAGATTGTAGAAATTGGTGAATCAAAGTTAATGATCTCAAAAGTCAATAAGCTCTCCAAAAGATCAAATTCAAGGAGAATAATTTAAATGCAACTTCAAAGACAATAGGGATAAATTATAGGTTTAAATCCTAAGATACTCTTTGTAAGCATTTCAATTGTTAGGAGCTAATTATATTTGCATTGTATTTTATTTTATAGTCTTAATGAATTGAAGATATAAAATCTTCACGTGATTTTATTAAATGCAAATAAATTCTTTGGGCTCAATACTTAAAATTACTTGAGCATTTGTAATATATCATTCTTCATATATCTTGCACACATATTATGCTTAAATTTATAATATGTTTTGTCATCACCAAAAATGCCTTAATCAAGAAATTGATTAGATTAATTTTGATGATAACAAAACACTTATGAAGTGTTTAACTTGTGTGTTTAATGTGCAAGAAAGTTTGATTCAAATAGGAGATTTTTTGGAACTCAAAAATCCAAAAAGAATAAAGAGATATGAAGAAAATTGATGCTGAAAACACTGTTCATCCTGAAAATACTGTAGCAATGCTCAAATAGTGACCCAGTCGACTGGGTGAATAGTACAGTCGACTGGTGAAATGGGCAGAAGGTTCCCAGTCGACTGGTAAGTCTACCCAGTCGACTGGTAACACTGTAGCACTAAAAATGTGATTTTTAAAGAGGACTCAGTCGACTGGTATCTCGACCCAGTCGACTGGAAGTTAAAAAATATGACCGTTGGGACTCGAAATCTGCGATTTTAAAGGCGCAAATATTTCAAATTAAAGTCTAACGGCCATATTAATTCATGGCTATATAAGCCCACTCAATTCAGCATTCAACAAGGGAGAGAAGACATTCAAAAAGAGAAGAACACACACAATCAAGTCATTCATTCTTTGAAACTCAAAAAAGCTTTGAAATACTCATGTTGAGCTATTCTTCAAACTTTACTTTGAAAGAGAGACATTATTCAGTTGTATAAGCTTTCATTTGCTGTCTCTCTACCATTTACTTTACAGCATTTATTGTAAAGGGATTACTTCCGAAAGGAAAGGGATTACTTCCGTGAGGAAGGGGATTACTTCTGAGAGGAAGGGGATAGCTTCCGAAAGGAAGGGATTGTAAGATTTGTACAACACCGGTGAAGTTGTACGATTAAGTTTCTTAGTAGATTACTTCAAGGAGATTCCTTGAAGAGAGAGGACGTAGGGTCGAAACGAATCCGATATTGGCGAACCACTATAAACTGAGTTTGCATCTCTCTAACTCTATCTCCTTAATTACTTTCATAATTACTTGCTTATAATTATTTATTATTCAATTAAATGAGATTGATTGCTTAATTATTTTATAATTCAATTATCATTTATATATTAAGCAATAAACTCTCTCATCTTTGTGCTAGTCATTTAGAAAGATTTAATTCCGCATATATTTTGATATTTGAGATTGCAAAAAGTATTTAATTTTTTAATACCCAATTCACCCCCCTCTTGGGTTGAAACCTCAGTCTACAGCATCAACTCTAACATTTGGATGGAGAAATCCTGTTTGGTTGAGTCGTGCATATCTGCCGGTTGAAATTATTTCATTAATTGATACCAAAAGTTGTGATGGAATTAAGCACATGTGAGCATGCTGGATGAACAAGACATGCTTCGTTTTCAAAAAATCCAGACATCATTGCCTTCACTTCTCGTTCCTGTCCAAGCTTTGCCTCAAACTGCGTTTAGAGTAAGAGAAAATGGAAGAAAAAGAAAGGATGTTGGAGTTTTGTTTTTAAAAACAAGGAGTTAGTTGATCGGGGGTGCTGACTAGTCGATTAGCTTTACCTGATGTTTTTTCCAAAATTTGGACAAAAGCTTTTTATATTCGACTAGAGCATTGTCCACTAGATTGGCAACGCGATACTTTGACCCCAATTTCATCTAGAGGCTTAACTCATTTGATTAGAGTTAGTGGCTAGTCGATTGAAGGTTCGTTAATTTTGAAAATAAATTTTTTCAACAACTTATTTCTTTAAGAGTTATGTGTTTTAATTCATACCTCTTGGTTTATCTGATTTTGGAAGATTTGAAAATCATTATAAATACATCAGTTAACTTCTTAATAGCTAATTTTAAGCTCTGCAATTTCTTCTCGTCTTCTTTTTCTTATTCATTAATTCTTTTTCTCAAAAGTTACAACACGATTGTATTCATTGTTTTATAGAAAACTTAAAAGAAGAATCTCTAAATTTGCTCTTATCAATTCTCATTGACTTTGTTATATCTTGGAGGATTACTTGTTAGAACCTAAAGCAATTAAGTGAGGACAAATAAAATTTTAAAGATAGCAATTCTTCGCCTCTCAAAGTTTTTATTTTATTTTTGTAATTTCTTTGATTTTGTTGTTGAAGTGAAGACCACATGGACTACACCTTTCGGTGGACAAAGATGTCCATGTGAGTGGACAAATTGCCAAAAGTATTATTGAAGTGAAGACCACATGGACTACACCTTTCGGTGGACAAAATGGCCATGTGAGTGGACAAATTGCCAAAAGCAATTTTGGCAACAACTCATGTGAATGAACAATGGTTTCTTGAAGCCTATAAATTGGCTCTCACTTGTAATCAAAATACACAACATCAATCAAAGTATTTAGAGAGAGCTTGAGAGAAAAACCCAAGAGAAAAATATAATTGGGTGTGGGATGTGAGTTGTAAGTGCTGTAAACACTTTGTATTTTTTCTCCCTTCAGTAAAAACAATCTGCAGTAGGTTCGGAGATGTAGGCACAATTGGCCGAACTTCGTTATCAAATTTTGTGTTATTTCCGCTGTTATTTCGCATTCTTACTAATATAGTTTTATAGGGAAATCTGCATAATTTCTCAACAGCTAGTATCAGAGCGTTTGGTGGTAAATTCTGTCAGCTTTCTATGAGGTCACTATTCATGTGAATAGTGAAATTTAGTCGACGGTACCAGTCCATCGTCAACGATGTTCTAATACACGGAGGTTCACAGAAATAGTCAGAAACGATCCAGAGAAAGTTAGATTCTAGTGGGAGCGATGGCCGCAGATGAAGGGAAGATGAAACTCGAGAAGTTCAATGGTGCAGATTTCGGGTTCTGGAAAATGCAGATAGAGGATTATCTGTATCAAAGAAATTTGTATCAAACTCTCTCTGGAAAGAAGCCAGAAACTATGAAGGATGAAGACTGGGCTCTTTTAGACAGACAAGCCCTCGTAGTTATCTGATTAACGTTATTCCGCAATGTTGCTTTCAACACAGCAAAGGAAAAAACCACGGCGGGTTTTATGGTGGCTCTCTCCAATATGTATGAGAAGCTATCAACCTCTAACAAAGTTCACTTGATGAGGCGATTATTTAATTTGTGGATGACAGAAGGCGCATCGGTAGCTCAACATCTCATTGAACTCAATACAGTCACAACCCAATTGAGTTCAGTTGAAATTGAATTTGATGAATAAGTACAAGAATTAATACTTTTGTCTTCTCTACCAGAAAGTTGGAATGCTACTGTCACGGTTGTGAGTAGCTCGTCAGGAAGCAATAAGTTGAAATTTGATGATGTTCTTGATCTGGTTCTCAGTGAAGAGATCCGACGGAGAGAGTCGGGTGAATCGTCACCCTCTTCAGTTTTGCATACAGAGTCAAGAGGAAAAAATTCAACCAGAGGGAATGGACGCGGCAGATCGAACTACCGAGGTAGATCAAAGGACAAGAGGTCCAAATCCAAGAATCCCAACAATTCCCATAGCTCGAAAACCGTCGAGTGTTGGAACTATGGGAAGACCGGGCACTATAAAAATCAGTGCAAGAGTGCACCGAAGGACCAGGAGGCGAAGGGAGAAGCAAATGTTACTTCCACCTCAAGAGGAGATGATGCGTTGATATGCTCTTTAAGGAGCAGTGAGGAGTCTTGGGTGTTAGACTCTGGAGGAGCATCATTCCACACTACTTCGTAAAAAGAATTCTTCGAGAGGTATGTCCCTGGAAACCTTGAAAATGTATACCTTGGTGATGATCAACCTTGTGTTATTATTGGTAAAGGTGTAGTGAAGATTAAGTTGAACGGGTCTGTTTGGGAGCTGAAGGATGTCAAACATATTCCCGACCTGAGAAAGAACT